>JAJPUD010000027.1:529520-585748 GCA_023553655.1 Myrmecobius fasciatus
AGATAGATAGATAGATAGATAGATAGATAGATAGATAGATAGATAGATAGATAGATAGATATGAGATATAATATAACAATGAATTTGTGGTCCCCTGATTTTAAAATCTTCTGGCTTTGGAGTCTACCTCAGGAAACTCCCAAACCCAATCTTTCTGATTCTGAGTAAACCACTCCTCTGGGCCATAGAATTAGCATTTCAATGATAGAAATCTGGAGAAAGGGGTCTTCTCTTTCTTAGGACTTTGCTAAATTTTCTTGGAATTGAGTGCACTTATAATGGTGTTATAATTACAATAAAACTTTGCCCCTTGACTAGGAAATGGGTTCAAGCCTGCAAATTCTTTTGAGATACTTCAAAACACAGTCTATGACCCCAAACTTTTGGGGAAACCCTTCCCATCCTCAACATTTGCTGGCCCGTACATGGAGAATATGGCCCTCCCCCTGCTGGATTTCCTCCTTGTCAAGGAAATCCCCCCCCTTTTTTTTCCTCCCACAATCCTATAGTAGAACATCCCAAGCCACTGAGAGAAGGCTTGTCTGTGTCATCATGAGCTCCACACTCAGCAAGTTTTCCTTGACTGGGAATGTCCAGACTGGGAAATTCTTGCAATTTTTGGCAGTTAACCTTGCCACCCTTTCACCTTCTCTGGGACACCAGAGAAAAATGGAAGTGCTATAGGATGGCTTTTGGCAACATTTTATGGCTTTTGGCAAAGATGAAATAGTCCTCTTTCATTTCATTTTATTTGTATCTGTGTCTCTGTGCAGAATGTCTGTGTCATATTTGCTCTGTGAACTAGATTTTGTTACCTGGAAAGATGTAAACACAACTAGTAAGAAAAAAAAACCTCTATGCTGTAGTTAGAATGCTGAGAAAATTTCTTATAGCCTAACTTTTTTTCTGTGTACTTCAGCCCTGGCCAAGCTGGGAGCTACACAGAAAAGTTAGCTAATTAAAATTAAAATAGCATCTTAGCAGATTCTCAAAATTTTGAAAGCAATGATTAAGAAGTTTAGCAATTAGTCATTTTAAGATTGCAAAAAAAAAATTGTTGAAACATTAGGGATAATTTTCTGGAAGAAAGGAAAAAGGCAAAAAACAAACCAGGTAAATAGCAATTTTTTGCTGACCCTTTCTTGACTCCTATCTTTTCCAGAGTCCCCCTTCTGCTCCTTTGAGAAAGCACCCCAGAAGGCATTAAGGGACCCTCTTTACTCCATTCCCCAGAGTGTATCTCAGTTGTGGGGATTGTTAATAAGATCAACATAGTCCAAGTCCTTCTGTTTGCTAACCCCTTTCATCTTAAATCAGATTAAAATTCAAATTCTGCCTCACCTATAAAAATAGGGGAAGCAGCCCGTGGGGAACCCTACACAACCTTGCCCAAACACCTCTCCAACTCACTTTTGGGGGAATGGAAATAAGGCCCAATGGCCAGAATTCCCTGAGCCCTGGAACCTGAAACAACCATCACAGAGAGATCCTGGCATCAGTCATCCCAGCTGTCAGCAGGCTCTGTCCAGGAACTGCCTGGGAAGAATTCAGGTACCCCTGGCACCACCTAGCACAGCAGTGTGAGATGAGAAAACCAGTCAGCCTCTGCATTTGGTAAGACCACCATTCTCCGTTTCAATTGTGGATATATATAAACTATGTAATTTATGGCAAATTATTTTATCTCTGTCCAGCAATTTGTTAACTCTGGCTACAAACCGTCTGCTTTTGAGTTATCTAGAGTCAGAATTCTGAGGGCCGTGTTAGAGAAATAATAGATTGTGAAGACCACATTATTGCAAAAGTGCTTAGCATAAAACGTGCTATATGAATGTTAACTGGATATAATTGCTTCATATTTGATAACTTTATGGGGTTTTTATGTGACCAACAGATAAATGATTTCTAGGTGTGTGCAAAATAATTTGTAAAAGCAATTTTAGAAGAACTGTAATTAAAGCCCACTAAGGGGATATGTAAATTGTATTGTATTTGCACTGATAGTGTTAACAGAAGAATTTGGGAATTTTAGGAAAACAGAAAAGCAATTTGCTAACTTTGGCTACAAACCGTCTGCTTTTGAGTTATCTAGAGTCAGAATTCTGAGGGCCATGTCAGTAGAAATCGGCACCTTAACCCTTTTTCCTGGCTCACAAAAGAGAAATGATTTGTGTAAATTTGAAAATAAGCAAATGCTAATTTAGTTTGTCTAGAACATCTAATCAGAATTTAGAGAATCTCATTAACTAAAGTTAAGTCAATTTTAAAGTCTGTTCTATCTCAATTTTAAGAATTGTTTTGTTTTCTCCCTAAAACAAATGGGAAACTTATTTAAGAGAAAAGAAACTACAGCTAAAACTACATGGCTATTACTTAGGAAAATTCTAAAATTGTTAACTAAGTTACTTGGAGTTATTGTCATGTAAACTCAATCTCGGCCAACCATTGGAGGTTCTAACCCAGCACTGGATTCAAAGAATTTTTGCCCTCACAGTTTCAGAATTGGGGAAAGGAATGAGAATGAACCTCTATACAGACTCTAAATATGCTTTTCAAATTTTGCACACTCATAGAACTAAAGAAAGGGGACTTCTGACAGCAAAAAGTTTTCCTATTAAATATGCAAGGGGAATAGGCTTGCAGATTCAGCTGCCCATGCTGCTGCCCATTTGCCCCTGACCATGGCACCTCTACCTCTACCCCTGACTCTAGCTCCTTCTACCCCTTCATAAAGCTTGCTACAGAATAAAGGGAACACACCTTTTCTGCATCTGGGGGGTTTCAAACACTCAGGGGCCAGCTTCTAATCCCAGAAGCAGTCATAGGGAACTTCTACCCTTCCTCTCTCCCCACTTCACCACTGGGAATGAAAACAATTCAATATAGATATTATGCATATACAAAACATTTCCACAATAGCCATATTGTGAAAGGAAAAAACAGAAAAAATCCTCAGGAAAAATAAAGCAAAAGGAGTATACTCAATCTGTATTCAGACACCATAAGCTCTTTCTCTAGGGATGGATAGCATTTTTCATCATAAGTTCTTCAGAGTTAGCTTGGATCACTGCTTGCTGACAATAGTTATGTCATTCACAGCTGATTGCCTTACAATACTGCTGTTATTTTGTACCTAGTAACATTTCACTTTGAATCAGCTGGTAGAAGTCTTTTGATGTTTTTCTGACTCCCCCACAATGACTAATAGGGGAAGAGGGTATGAGTGAAGTTGCAATCAGTGCTGGACAAAGTAGTCCATAATACCATGGCATCAGGGAGAAGACAGGTGTCTCGGCAAGTGTAGGAAGATGAAAGGAGTGAAAAAGCAAAAGGTCTAAGATGAAATCAGAATTCTTTTTTTTTTTTTTTGCTCTTTGCTAAGGCAATTGAGGTCAAGTGACTTGCCCAGGGTCACACAGCTAGGGAATGTTAAGTGTCTGAAACCAGATTTGAACTCAGGTCCTCCTGACTTCAGGGTTGGTACTCTATCCACTGCACCACCTAGCTGCCCCTGAAATCAGAATTCTTAACTAGAGAGTAGTCAGTCATTCTGGAGAGCACAATGGAAGAGGGAGCTTGAGTATAATAAATAGTGTGGGGTAAGAGGGGAGCCCATGCTGAGGCTTAGAACTAGGATTTGTAGAATGCCATCCAGGGTTTCAGAATCAATGGGATGGGAAAGTATGACTAATTTGCTAAACACTGAGACATACGTTAAGGCAGCTTGCTAACTGTAAAAAAAATCCATTGAAAGAAGAAGTTAACTAGACTTGCAGGTTTCTCCCTTAAAATCCAACCTGATGGTAAATGATGATGTTGAGATAAGTAGAAATAAGTCAAAGTATAGAAAGCAGGAATGGGCATTTCTTTATTTCTTTTTTTATTAATTGTTTTATTTTTCTGGTTACACATATATATTAACTTTTAAATATACACTTCTTTATGAATCATGTTAGGAGAGAAAAATCGGAATAAAACAAAACAAACAAACAAAAAAAGTGAACATGACATATGTTGATTTACATTAAATCTCCATAGTTCTCTTTCTGGATGCAGATAGTATTTTCTGTCCAGAGGTTATTGGGATTGCCTTGGATCACTGAACTACTGAGAAGAACCAATCTCTCATAATTAATCATTGCACAATCTTGCTGTTATTAGGATTTAGCATTTCAAGGTGTTGTCTGCCAAACCTTTGGGGCACTGGAAGAGGTCATGGTACAAATATAAAAATCAGAAGTCTGAGACCTCGATCAGGGCTACTAACAGGGTACCCTGGGAAGACTCAGGAATAAAGAGGCCACAAGTAGAGATGCTGAGTCAAGGCTGATACAAGACTGCAGGTAAAGGGCACTGATAGGCATTCAAAATCTAGGGGTCTAAGAGAAGTTGTAGGTGTTAAGGGCAGAGACCAAGGAGCACTGAGCCTGAATTTCAGAAGCAGAACCACTTGGTAAGTTGCAGCGACAAAGCCAGATGCCATTGGTCCAGCACACATATAATGTCTGGCCCCTTAATCATGACTCAGAGAAATATAAATAATAAATAAATATATAAATATTTTAAAAATCCCTTTATCAAAAAGGTGTTATACTTGCTGTTCTCAACCTCATAGAATGATATCAAACTCTAGTAGAAGGCAAGCCACTAATCTATGCATAAGGATCCCTGCGGACCAGAGGTAGACAATTCTAAAATGTGATTTTATGTTGGTGGAGTTGTGTATAGATCTAAACATTCTGGAGAGCAATTTGAAACTATGCCCAAAATGTATCATACTGCATACCCTCTGATCCCCCAATAATTCTACAAGGTCTATATCCCAAGGAGATCTTTAAAAACGGGGGAGAGGACCCACATATGCAAAAATATTTATAGAAGCTCTTTTTGTGGTGGCAAAAAATTGGAAATTGAGTGGACACCCATCAATTGGGGAATGGCAGAACAAGTTGTGGTATATGAATGTAACGGAATACTATCATGCTATTAGAAATGATGAGCTGGTGGATGTCAGAAAAACCTGGAAAGACTTACATGAACTGATGCTGACCAACGTGTGCAAAACCAGGAGAACATTTTACACAGTAACAGAACCATTGTGCAGTGATCAACTTTGATTGACTTAGTTCTCCTTAGCAACAATTATGTTGGTAATGTCAAACAATTATGTATGGTAAATGACAATTCCAAAAGACTCATGATGGAGAATCTGAAGGTAGATCAAAGGATACTACTTTAACATTTTGTTGTTGGTTTTTTTTCCTTTCTTGTAGTTTTTCTCTTTTGTTCTGATTATTCTTTTGCAACAATATTAATGTAGAAATATGTTTAAGGTTATTGTACATGTATAACCTATATCAGATTGCTTACCATATTGGGGAGGGGGACAAGAGGGAAGGAAGGAAAAAAATGGAACTCAAGAAAAAAAAATAAAATACTACTAAAAATAAAAAACAAATTGTGATATTTATATTTTATTATATTTTTATGTCTTTTGTAAAATATTTTCCAATTACATATTAATCTTGTATAGGTTACACTGGATGTATAGTAAGTCAAATGTTGCCAGCAGGCTACATGTTTATGTTTGATACCCCTGCTTTAGATGATATTGTCTTCCTCTTGTCATTATGATTTTAAATAAGCAAGATACTTTCTCTAAATAACTTCCAAATCATTCTACTCTGGACAGTGTGTGTTCCTTGCTCCTTTTTTAAAAATCCTTTCTTGTAAGGGATGATTCACTAAGGAGGGTACCAGCAAGCAATACATTTAGAAAGGAGATTAATGTTAAAAACAAAATATATCAGTGTATTATGCCTGTTTATATCCCAGCCTCTGTAAGTGCTCCCATAATTTACTAATCATGTTTCCTCTTCCCCATTCTCATTTTGAAGCAGTTTCACTTTCCAGTTTTTTTTTTTGCCACAACCCTAAGATGCTTAATTGCAAAACACACACTTAATTTCACTTTCCAGTTTCTATTTCTTATTTTCTTTGCCTCAACCCTAAACTATCCACACCCTAAATACACACTCAGTTTAACCTTCCAGTTTCTAGTCTAGGTTTAATTGCCACAATCCCAAAATGTTCCACCTCCATACATACATTTTAACCACTGATTGATTTCTCCTTTGAATACCACTGAACTCAATTCCCTTGAGAGACCATCAGACAAGTAAACTGGGTTTCTGAAGAGGAAATCAAGCCCATTTATATTCCCTCAGGACCACAAAGAAATTTCTTTTCTATTGTCTTTGAAAATTTCCATGTGCTATTTTATCAAATTTAAATGGATAAGCATCTTTCATAACCACTGATGGCAGATGGTCATATAGTCCAGTTGGGGTAGAAAACTCACCCTTCAAAACTGTATATAATTAGTGTCAAATGAACAACATAGCTAATTGCTAGGGGAATTCAGAGGTGAAAGAGTGAACAGCAGGCTAAAAGTTTGACAGAGAGTGAGATTTAGCTGTATTTTGGAATTTGGGTCGAATTTAGATGAGCATCCTGCTGGGAGGAGGGCATTTAAAGGGGAAGGGATTCAGACACAGATCCCAGAGGTCTAGACAGGTTAATACAGAGCTTGAAAAGTAGGAAGGAAGGTTTCAGCAAAATAAGTAGACTCTGGTTAGATTGAAGGGCTTATCTAAGAGAGCAAGGACCAGGACTTGATCCAATGGAAGAATTAGAACTCTGTCCTCTAGAGAGCAGGGGACCATTCAAGGGTTTACAAATGGGAGCATGACCTGATGAAAGGGGGGATGTTAGGAATAGTAATCTGGCAGTGATGTGCAAAAAAGGACTAGTGGCAGGAGACCCTGCAGTCAAGTGAAAATGCTTAGGAGGCTTCCGCATCAGGCCAGGCATGAAATGCTGAGGGTCTAGAAATGCAAGGGAAGAAATAGGAGAGGGAGAGAGACCTGATGTAGACAGCAAGATAGACTGCACCATAGTGCAGAGAGCCAAGCCTGGAGTCAGGAAGACTCATCTTTCTGAACTCAAATCTGGCTTCAGACAATTCCTAGTTGTGTATTTCTGGGCAAGTCACTTAGCCCTGTTTGCCTGAGTTTCTCATTTGTAAAATGAGCTGGAGAAGGAAATGGCAAATCACTCCCTTGTCTTTGCCAAGAAAATCCTAAATGGGGTCCCAAGGAGTCAGCACAACTGAAACAAATTAACAACAGGCAAGTGCTGATCCCACTAGCTACTAAGTTGCACAGTGGCCACTTGAGACTGTGTCCTGAAAGTCATTGCCAAATGGCTCTCCTTGTTCTTCAGGACATAGACTCAGTGTTGTCTAAGAAATCCAGTCTCTCTGACTCCTAGATTGTTGTGAATTACTCTCCCAATGTTTTGGACTACCTAGGTCAACATGGCTTCTCAACAGCTGCTATCACTTCAGTAGCTACCAAAATCCCTCCAAAATGAGTGAGACAAAGAGACCTTCAAGCCTTTGGAAAGACTTAAGTTCTGCTTAAAGAACTTTAGAAGAAAAAAAGGAACTTTTTCCCCTAACAAGTCAGTTCATCACGGAAAAAGAAAAGGATAAATGTTGAAGGGGATGAGGGAAAATTGAACACTAATGCATTGTGACTGATCCAACCATTCTGGAAAGCAGTTTGGAACAATGAAATTGTGTATATCTTTTGATCCAACAGTATCTCTACTAGGTCTGTATCCCAAGGAGATCATAAAAAAGGGAAGGGAACCAAATGTCCAAAAATATATAAAAATTGAGTGGATGCCCATTAATTGGGGAACGGCGAAACAAGTTATAGTGTATGAATGTAATGGAATACTTTGTGCTATAAAAATGACGAGTTGGTGGATGTCAGAAAAACCTGGAAAGACATAAACTGATACTGATCAAAGTATGCAGAACCAGGAGAACATTATTCACAATATCGGCAGCATTGTTCAATGATCAATTATGATTGACTTAGAGTTCCTCAGCAATGCAATGATAAATGACAATTCCAAAAGAACTATGGAGTCTGAATGCAGATCAAGCATAATATTTTCACTTTGTTGTTGTTGTTTTTTTCTTTCTTCTGATTTTTCCTTTTTGTTCTTTTACAATGTGACTAATGTGAAAACATGTTTAATATGATTATACATGTATAATCTATATCAGATTGCTTGCTATCTTGGAAAGGGAGGAAGGAGAGGGAAGGAAGGAGGAAAAAAATTGGAACTCAAATTTTATAAAACTGAACTACTTTTAAATGTAATTGGTAAAAATGAAATACTATCAAGTGGGAGAAAAAGAGCAAGTCAGTCAATCAATAAATGTCTATTAAATGCTTACTGTGTGCCAGGCTCTGTGTTAAACTTTAGGGATACAAAACAAAGAAAAAATAGTCTCTCTCCTCAAGGAGAAACATGATCCAATTGAGGTGGGGGTAGGAAAACAAATTATGTACAAATTACATACAGGATAAATTGGAAATTATTAAAACAGGGAAGACATGAAAATTAAGAGGAGTTGGAGGATAATAAGAGAAAATGTCCAGAGCTGAAAGATGTGATGTCTTGTTTGCAGAATAATAAAAGAAAAAACTATAAAAACAGATTTGCTGAATCAATCAGAGAAACATAAAGATCAGTGAATACAAATCAGACTGGACTCCTAAGAAGCACAGCCTGATTGATGATTGAAACTTGTCTATTTGGTAGAATGTCCTTCTGGACATGTGGGTCCTTTTCCCTCTTTTGTGATCTTTTTTAGGATACCAATCCACTTCTGGATCAAAGGATATAAACAGTTTGCTAGCCTTTGGGGCATAGTTCCAAATTGCTCTCCAAACTGGTTAGATCATTTTACAACTCCACCAATAATGAATTAATGTCCCAATTTTCCCACATCCCTTCAAACATTTATCATAATCTTTTCCTTCTATCTTAGCCAATTTGAAAGTTATGAAGTGATATCTCTGAGTTGTCTTAATTTGTATTTCTCTAATCAATAGTAAACATTTTTTCATAAGACTAAAAATGGCTTTAATTTCTTCACCTGAAAATTTTCTATTCATATCCTTTGACCATTTATCAACTGATGAATGGCTTGTATAAATAGATTCTCTTGTAGTTACAAAAGATTTTATTAACGTAAAAGTGAAAAGGACCAGACTCTGAGAGAATCTGATAATTAGTAAAAGTTGGGGGAGCTTTATATACTGAAATTCTGGGCTTCATCCAGAGGCTTAATAGCCTACAGGGTTGGATAATGTAAAAGAAAGATAAGGTAAGAACCAGGATTTGTGGGACAAATAAGGAACCAGGATAGATGAAGAGACAGGATAAGATTTTAGCAAGATCCTCTCAACAGATAAGAATTTGTTGCTATATATTTCTTAGCTACATATTCTTTTTTTTTACCTGAGGCACTTGGGGTTAAGTGACTTGCCCAGGGTCACACTACTAGGAAGTGTTAAATCTCTGATACCAGATTTGAACTCAGATCCTCCTGATGTCAAGGCTGGTGGTCTATCCACTGCCCCACCTAGCTACCCCTACATTTGTATTTTTGATCAGATTCTGGGTTCTGACTCATCAAAGTAACCACCAAAACTCCCAAAGCCTGAACTAGATTAAAATGTAATTGGGAAATGTGTGACAAGAAGAATTAAAAGGCAATGAAACATAAAAGAAGTTTCAGATTTTTAAGTTAATATGCAGATCACAGAAATCCATTTTTACCCTGAGTTTTAACCCCACACTGCCTTACCACTTTCTCTACCACTAGTTAATCTGATTTTTATTTTAAAATTTTTTTCTCTAAACTTTTTCCAAATCATTCTGCCTCAGGTAAAAGCCTATATTCATGATTTTATGTCTTTCCTTAATGTGTATTCTTTGACACAAGAAATATTTCCCTGAACAAAGTGAAAATGGTATGCAGAGCTAGAGGGTTTGGAGGAAAATAAGGGTGGTCAGAGGATGGGTATTTTAAAATGAAAGGAATAAAAAAACAAAATATAGGGAATATTTTTGTTGTTTTTTTTAATCTAGGTGCATATCTTTCAAGACTCCTCAGTTGCAGGATTCAGCACTCCTTCAGTTCCTGAGAAATTTACTGTGAGTCATTTTCACTTTCTATTTCTCCAGGCTACATGCATGTGACCTAATAAGATCCTCCTCCTTGGACTATTTAACTCTGCCTTGCACAGCCTGAAAGAAGCAAATCTAGCTTCAGAAGAGGAAATTCGTCTCTTTAACATCCCTAAAGAACCACAAAAGAAGTAATAAGAAATCAATTATGAGGTAAAAAGCTTTCTTTCTTTCTCTTCTGTTGCCTTTAAAAATTTTCTAGCCTGCTATCTTATCAGACTTAAATGGATGAGCATCCTTCATAACACTGAAGACAAATGCTCATATAACCCAATTGGGGAGAGAATTCACCCTAAAAAATAATATGTGATCAATGTCTAATGGGGTCCACTGAAGAGATTCCGACTTTACCCTTTAGAGAGTAGGTAACCATTCAAGAATTTTCAAATGGGTGCATAAACTGATGAAATGGGGTATGTTAATAATGTTAATTTGGTAGTGGGGAGCAAGAAGGGGAAGTGGCAGGAAAGACTGGAGTCAAATAATGTTTAGGAGGTTCCTGCAATAATCTAAGCATGAAATGATAAACTTAGAAGAAAATCCTGAGTCCTGGGTCACAGGACATTTATGTATAAATATATCCATATATATATATGCATATGTATATGTGTGTATATATATGTATGTATGTATATACAGCTTTATATTCTCAAGTTTTATTGTTCATTTCTTTAATCCCAAAAATTACTTTTTCTTTATCAGAAGTAGTAGGACAGGAAAACATGTGGTCATACTTAGAAGCTCCTCGTTCTATTTAATAATGTAACAAAAGACCCCTAAAATCCATAGTTAAAAAGCTGCAGGCATCTGTCCACATAAGAATGAGAACCAGAAAGTAACTAAGATTCTTATTCTTAAATATTTCCTACCCTGCCTTGCTCACACATAGTATTTCTGATAATCAGATATCAGATAATCAGTATGTTGAGATCTGTCTAATGTGATCACATTAAGTGATAAGACTATCTAGTTCAGTGATTCTTTGGCTGGACTCCCACATGTGGCTGACTTAATTTTCTCAGATGGTTGCTTTTCTATCCTCCCTCTTCCTGGTGTGGGAGTCTGTGTCAGACCTGGGGAGGATTCAGATCATTCTTCTAACCCACCTCAAATAAGTTTGGTATATCTGTGAAGAGGAGGGACAGGTGGGCCAGGAAAATCTCACAGAAAAAAGGCAGAAACAGTCCAATTTGATCCACTTGAACAAGGATTTACTAGGTGCTCACTAGTAATATATATGCTAACTACAAATGCTAACTACAGCTTTTGATCTAAAGGTTAAGGGTTCAATGTTGTAGTTCTCATAGATTTCATGAGTTCCCATAGGGGAATAACCTATGGATCAATTTATTCTATAACCTAATGCCTAAATCTAAGCCCAAGCCCATCTCCTGAGGACTCAGAGAGGAATAATTAAAAATAATAATAGTAACAACAACAATTATCTCAACTAACATTTATATAGTGCTTATATATTTATATAGAGTTTTTATTTATTTATTTTATATAAGCCCAAGCCCATCTCCTGAAGACTCAGAGAGGAATAATTAAAAATAATAATAGTAACAACAATCATTATCTCAACTAACATTTATATAGTGTTTATATATTTATATAGAGTCAGGCATTTTGCTAAATTCTTTACAAATATCTCTTTTGATCACAACAACTCTGGGAGAGTAAATGCTATTATTATTCTCATTTTACAGATGAGGAAAGTAAAGCAAGCAAAAGCTAAGTGGCTTGTCAGGATCACACATCTAGTAAATGTCTGAGACTATATAATTCTCGTCTTTGTGAATCCAGACTCTGTGTTTTATCCACTGTGCTTATCCCATAGAGGACATTATCAGGCATATTTACTGAATTCCTAGATATAAAATGCAAAGCCTTTTTATATACTGTCAGGAATCAAAAGCTAATCTCCCTGAGGGTTCCAGAATGTATTTTATATTTCTCTTGTAATTCATACCAACTAATACTTTACTGGGATCTTAAAAGGTGCTCACTTAGCATTTATTAGAGGGTGAAGAATTGGAAATTGAGGAGATTCCTATCAATTGGTTAATAACTAAAAAAACTGTATATGTGATTATGATGGAATACTATTGTGTTATAAGAAATGACAAGCATGATGATTTCAGAAAAACCTGGAAAGAGTTCCATGAGATGGTGCAATGGGAAATGCACTGTGAATAAAGTAACAGCAATATGATGCAATTAGCATTAACAATTAAATGATTAGCTGTGAATGACTTAACTATTCGCAGCAATACAATGATTCAAGCCAACTCAGAACAACTTATGATGAAAAATTCTGTCCATTCCCAGAGAAAGAGCTCATGTTGTCTGAATGAAGATTGAAGCATACTTTCTTTATTTTTCTTGAACTTTTTTTTGTCTCTGTTTTCTTTTACAAAGTGACTATTATGGAATGTTTTGCATGAGTACTTATTTCAAGTTTTTGCCTTCTGCATGGGGGGTAGGAAGGTGGGGAGTGAGGAGAATCAGGATTTCAAGGTTTTAAAAATGAATATTAAAATTTATTTTACATGTAACTGAAATGTATACATTGTATACATGTAATACTAAATTTTAAAAAAGAAAGGTGTTTATTAATTCTTGTGGATTGAAAGAATCTCAAATTACTGATTGTATAGAAGTCTACTTGCCTGTCATAGTACACTTCCTGTGTCTAATATATTGTATATTAATGATTTGTTTATTATTCCTTCCTGTTATGAATGGGTCCATATATACAATTTTATAGGCACATGGTAGGAACAGCACTAAATTTCATGGATATTGCCAATACAATGCCAACATCAATACATTAGCACCATTGATGATGCCCAACTGGAGTCATACTACCTTAGACCAGAAAGGCAACTTTAAGATCACCCTGCCCAAGCCCATTGTTTGACAAAAAAATCTATGAAATTCCTATGTGTTTAAAAAGAAATCTCACAGCACAAGGCAGAAGCAGTCCAATTTGATTAAATTGACAAGCATTTACTAGGTGCTTTCTATATGCATTACACTATGCTAACTACAAATGAGGTGCAGCTTTTGATCTAAAAGTTAGGGGTTTGATATGGTAGTACTCATAGATTTCATGAGCATATCTGGAGTCTCTCAACTTGAGAAAAAGCATGGTGTGTTAGTGCTGGGGGTTAGATGCTGCCTCAGATTACCAAAAATTACATATCTCTTTGCCATCATCTGCAAAGCCTAGAAGGACCACAGTTGTGTCAGTTCATCAGCTCAGTGATTAGCAATATTAAAGAAAAATAGAAGAAAGTGGTGTACCTCCAAGCTGATAGTCAATTCTGTTCCATTCCTTGAACCAAACAAGTAGACCAAAGAGATATGATGCTAAGAATTTCTAATGCATCTTCTCATGCCCCTCTTATAAAGGGAGGATTCAAGTTATTATGCTTTAGTGTGAAGGGTGAGCATGACTATTTGACAATATTGGACTCCCAGGACACAAAGTCCCTGGCCTAGAAGTAATAGAGTTATGATGTGTATCAAGGACTGGATGACCCCAGTGACATTTCTTCAGAGGAATTCCTAGGAAAGGAAAGACTCAACTCAAATAGCAATAGTTTTTTTTAAGTATTCTTCAATCTGTATTCAAACACCATCAGTTCTTTCTCTGGGAATAAGTCCTTCATAGTTGACTTGGATCATTGTATTGCTGAGAATGGCTAAGTCATTCACAGCTAATCATCTTACAATATTGCTGTTACTTTGTACATGGCACATTTCATTTTGTATAAGCTCAGGGAAGTCTTTTCCAAGATCATCCTACTCATCATTTCTATCATTTCTAGTAGTATTCTATCATAACCACATACCATAATTTGTTCACCCATTCCTCAATTCTTCTTCTCCTCAGTTTCTAATTCTTTGCCATAAGAAAACATCTGTTATAAATATTTTTGTATATACTGGTACTTATCCTTTTCCTTTTTAATTTTTTTTAACATAAGAGTCCTAGTGGTGATATTGCTAGATCAAAGAATCTGCATAGTTTTATAGTTTTTTGGGTGTAGTCCAAATTCCTTTACAGAATGATTAAATCAGTTCACAACTCCACCAACAGTGCATTAGTATCTCATTTTCCCTACATTGCCTTCAACATTTGTCATTTTATTTTTCTTTCTTTATTAGTCAATCTAATAGATGTGAGGTAGTACCCTAGAATTGTTTTAATTTGTATTTTCCCTCATTTAAAGTAAGTTAGAGCATTTTTTCATATGGTTATAAATAACTCTGATTACTTCATCAGGAAAATATTCATATATTTTGATTATTTATCATTTGAGAAATGGTCCTTATTTTTATAAATTTGACTTAGTTCTCTGTTTGAGAAATTAGACCTTTATCATAGAAACTTGTTTCAAAATTTTTTTCACAGTGATTATTGCTAATTATATTGCCCTCCATCTTATTTTCCCTCCCGGTTTATTACATTTTCTCTCTCTTTTCATCCTATCCCTCCTCAAAAATGGTTTACTCCTGACTACTGACTGCTTTATTCTGCCCTCCCTTCTATCACCTTCCTTTCTCTTATCCCATTTCCTTCCTACTTTTCATAGGGTAAGATGATTTCTCTACCCAATTGAGTGTGTTTGTTATTTTCTCTTTGAACCAATTCTGATGAGAAGAAGGTTCATTGGATCCCCTTCACTTCCTCTTTTTCTCTCCCATTGTAAAATAATTTTCTTGCCTCTTTTATAATAGACAATTTTTGTCATTCTACTTCTCCATTTCCCTTTCTCCAGTACATTCCTCTCTCACTATTAATTTTATTTTTTCAGATGTTATCCCTTAATATTCAATTCACACTTGTGTGCTCTATGTGTATTCTTTCTAATCATAAGAAAATTCTTATGACTTGTAATTATTAATTTGTAGGTCTTTGGAGAAAACTGAATGGAAATAGAAAGAAATATATCTTTTTGTCAGCAATACATGGCACTTAAACAAAAATGTGAATATGTGTATATATGTGAATATATATGCATATATATTTTCAGTTACATATAAATCAATTTTTATATTTGTTTTTAAAACTTTGAGTTTTAGATTCTCTTCCTTTCTCCCTCTTTATTAAATCCCTTATGATTTCTCTTTCCTGATTAGCTCCTTATAATTTTCCTAAGTCCCATATAGGAACAAAAAAATTTCTATTCAGCTCCAATCTTTTTATCACTAATGCTTGAGATTTAAGTTTATGGAGGCTTTGAATGTAGCAGCTTTGACTTGGTCATCTTCTTTCGAGTATATGTTTTGATCTTCCTTGTCATCATAGTAATTTTCTATGGTCACAGTCTTTTTCTGATGTCCGCTCATTTTCCTAGCCTATTACTCAGTTTTTAACTCTTTGCTAAAATAAGGCTCTGTTTCTAAGGAGCAGAGTGTTATGTGCCATTCTTCAAGAGTTTTGTGAAGCTGTTTTCAGATATTCTTCTAGGGACCTGATCATAAGCACTCTTTTCTACTCTGGAACTGTGAGGAGAGTCCCCACTCCACTGGAACTGTGAGTTCTAATTACCAAAGCAATGGAGTTCTTCCTCAGTGCTAGTAAAGAGACCTCCTGAGGGTTGAGGCCTCCAGAAGCTGCACTGGATTTTCATTCTGGTACAGGAGACCTTTCCTGCTGACCTTGCAAGCTATCTTCAGCTAGAAAATTCTTTTTGTAGGTTCTGATGCTCTAAAATTTGTTTAGAGGCATTATTTAAACAATTGGAAGGGATTTGAGGGAGAGCTTGCTTGAGTGAATACTTGCCTTTACTCCATCATCTTTGCTCTGCCCCATAAACAATCTAATCCTAAAGAATGAGTGGGTCAAGCAACAAATTATAGAAACTGTCAATAATTTCATCAGAGAAAATGACAATAATGAGACAACATACTAAAACCTATGGGATGCAGCCAAAGCAATTCTTAGGGGAAGTTTGGTATTTCTAAATGCTTGCATGAATAAAACAGAGAAAAGGGAGATCAATAAATTGGACATGTAACTGAAATAGCTAGAAAAAGATTAATTTTTTCCCCCAGGTTAAGTGACTTGCCCAGGATTACACAGCTAGGGAATGTTAAGTGTCTGAGATCAGATTTGAACTCAGGTCCATCCTGACTTCAGGGCTGGTGCTCTATCCATTGTGCCACCTAAGGGCCCCGAAAAGATCAACTTTTAAAACCACAATTAAATAACAAATTTAAAATCCTGAAAATCAAAGCAGAAATTAATAAAATTGAAAGTAAAAAAAAAACAAAGAGTTGGTTTTACTAAAAAAAATATATATAAAATAAATAAAGCTTTGGTTAATTTGAATTTTTAAAAAAGAAAAAATCAAAGTACCAGCATCAAAAATGTAAAAAGTGATTTCACCATCAATGAAAAAAAATTAACAAATAATTAGGAGCTATTCTGCCTAACAGCATGCCAATAAATCTGAAAATCTAAATGAAATGGATCAATATTTACAAAAATATAAATTGCTCAGATTAACAAAAGAGAAAATAAAATTCTTAAATAACCCCATTTTAGAAAATGAAATTTAAAAATCTCTAGGATCAGATAAATTTACAAGTGAATTTTACCAAACATTTAAAAGAACAATTAATTTCAATAATATGAAAGTATGTGGAAAAATAGGTGAAGTCCTACCAAATTTCTTTTATGACACAAAAATCGTCCTGACACCTAAACTAGGAACAGTCAAAACAGAGAAAGAAAATTACAGAACAATATCCCTATTAAATATCAATACAAAAATAGTAAATAAAAAATTAGCAAAGATATTATAGAAATTTATTTCCAGAATAATACTTTTTGACCAGGTAGGATTTATACCAGGAATACAAGGCTGGTTCAATATTAGAAAAACTTAATTGACCATAACAATAACAAAACTAATAGAAATCATATGATTAATCATAATAGGTGCAGAAAAACTTTTAACAAAATACAATACCTATTCCTATTAAAAAACACTAAAAAGCATAGAAATAAATGGTGTTTTCCTTAAAAGGATAAGGAGTATCTCTCTAAAATCATCAGCATACATTGATTACCCATTATCAGCACTATTGTTCAATACAGTACTTGAAATGTTAATTTAACAATAAGAGAAGAAGAAAATAGAGTAGGCAATTTGCAGATGTTATAATGGTATACTTAGAAAATCCTAAAGGGTCAAGTAAAAAAAAACTACTTGAAGTAATTAAAAAAGCAAAATTGCAGGATGTAAAAATAAACTTATATAAATCAACAGTATTTCTACATATTACTAACAAGGCTTAGCAACAAGAGATAGAAAGAAAAATTCCATTTACAAAAACCATAGGCAATATAAAATGTTTGGGAGTCTATCTGCCAAGACAAACCCAAAACTATATGAACACAATTGCAAAACACTTTTCACACAAATATATTCAGATCTAAACAAAAGGAATAGTATCAATTCCTCATGGGAAGGCTAAGCTAATAAATTCTCAATTCTATCTAAATCAATTTACTTATTCAATGTCACATCAATCAAACTACCTGGGAATTATTTCATAAAGCTAGAAAAAATAAAAATAAAATTTACCTAGAGGAACAAAAAGGTCAAGAATATCAAGCAAAATCATAAGAAATAATGCAAAGAAAGATGGTTTAGCTATACTAGAACTATATATACATTTCAAAATGGCAATTATCAAACTTAGTTAGTACTAGCTAAGAAACAAAGTGGTGGTGGACCAAATAGAATAGTTAACCACAATAGTTAATGACTATAATAATATACTGTTTGGTAAATCAAGAGACTCCAGCTTCTGGGATAAGAACTCACTGTTTGTTTCTGTTTGTTTTTTTTCCTCAAAAGTATTTTATTTTACCAATTACAAGTAAAAATCATTATCACTATTCATTTTTTGTAATATTTTTGAGTTCTATTTTTTTCTCCCTCCCTTCCTTGCTTTCTCTTTCTCTCCAAAACATCAAAAAATCTGATATAGGACATAATTGTACAATCATTTTAAACATTTCTATACTTATATTGAAAAAGAAAAATCAGACCAAAAGGGGAAAGACACAAAAAAGCAAACAAGAAAAAAAGTGAAAATAATAGGCTTCAATTATCATCTAGTCTCCATAATTCTCTCTCTGTATGCAAATCCATTTTCTATTTCAAATCTATTAGAATTATTTTGGATCACTTCACTGCTGAGAAGAGCTAGATCTATCACAATCAATCATCATATAATCTTGCTGTTACTGTGTACAGTGTTCTCCTGCTTCTGCTCACTTCACTCAACATCAGTTCAAGTCTTTCAAGGCTTTTCTGAAATCAATCTGTTCATCATTTCTTTCAGAACACTAATTCATTCCCCAATTGATAAATGGTCAAAGGATAGGAACAGACAGTTTTCAAATGAAGAAATTAAACCTATAATCATATGGAAAAAATATTCTAAACCTCTACTGATTAAAGAAATGCAAATTAAAAACAACTCTGAGGTACCATCTCATACCTCTCAGATTGCCTAATATGACAGAAAAGGAAAATTATAAATGTTGGAGATTATGTGGGAAAACTGGAACTCTAATGCATTGTGGGTGGAGTTATGAACTGATTCAACCATTCTAGAGAGCAGTCTGGAACTATGTCTACAAGGCTATAAAACTGTATATACCTTTTGATCCAGCAATATCACTACTACGTCTATATCCTATAGATTACAAAAAAGAGGAAATCACATGTACAAAAATGTTTGTAGTAGCTCTTTGTGGTAGCATAGAATTGGAAATCGAAGGAGTGCCCATCAATTGGGGAAGGGCTGAACAAATTGTGGTTTGGGAATGTAATGGAATACTACTGTGCTCCAAGAAATGATGAGCAGAAAGATTTCAGAAAAACCAGGACTTACCATGAATTGATGCTCAGTAAAGTGAGAACATGGTACACAGTAACAACAACAATATATAACAACAAACTTTAACTCCTCTCAGCAATACAATGAACCAAGACAATTCCAAAAAACTTATGATGGAAAATGCTATCCACATCCAGGAAAAGACCTATGTAGTTTGAATGCAGATTTGCACATACTATTTTTACTGAGGTTTTTTGTTTGTTTTTTCTTTCTTTTTGTTCTAACTCTTCTTTCATAACTTTCATAACATGACTAATATGGAAATGTGTTTAATATGATTATACATGTATAATCCATATCAAATTGCTTGCTATCGTGGGAAGGAGGAGAGGAAGGAAAGAAAGAGGAAAAAAAGGAGGAGAAATCAAAATCTTACAAAAATAAATATTATAAAATAAATACATATGTAATAAAAACAGATCCAAATAAACAAAGGCCAAAGTCTCTCATTACATCTGGAGACATCTCCAGTAGTCCAGTATGTCTTATCACTGGATTCAGATTACTCTGGAGGAGAGTAAAGCTGATAACTTTGCACAGCTCTGCCTCACTTAAATCTAATTAATTTGCAAGTCAAGACATCAATCCTTCCTGATGTCATCCTAATGTCCTTGTAGAGAATGAAGGGCTAATAGCAACAATTAATAACAGAACCTCCTGTTTGTATCCACAGTGAGATATCTGAGAAAAATCCTATGATGGATGCCCTGCTCGAGTTGAGATGCCATTTCACGTGGGATTTAATGGGAGAAGACATAGACTTGCCTGATTTAGAAAACAGGATTCTGGAAGAAATTAAATTCCTGGACACAAAGTTCAATGTGGGAATTCACAATACATTAGCTTATGTAAAGCATGTGAGGGGTCAAAATGAGGAGGCTCTGGAAAGCTTGAGAAAAAGTGAAGAATTGATCCAACTGCTTCCTGATGATCAAGCAGAAATAAAAAGCTTTGTGACCTGGGGAAACTATGCCTGGATCTATTATCACATGAACAAATTGCCTGAAGCCCAGACTTATCTAGACAGGGTAGAGGCAAGTTGTAAGAGGCTTTCAAGTCCTTTCCGCTATAAAGTGGAACTTCCAGCAATTGATTGTGAAGAAGGGTGGACACTGCTCAAGTTTACATGGACATATTATGAAAGGGCCAAAGCTTGTTTCCAAAAGGCTCTGGAATCAGAACCTGAGAACCCTGAATTCAACACTGGATTTGCAATCACCATGTTTCGACTGGACAGTCCTGGCAAAGATAACCCTAGTATTTCTCTAGAACCACTCAGACGGGCAGTCACAATCAACCCAGAAGATGCTTACATTAAGGTTCTTCTTGCACTGAAGCTCCAGTCTCTTGATCAAGAGGAGGAAGGAGAAAAGTATCTTGAAGAGGCTTTAAAGAGTAAGATCTCACAGCCCTATGTCCTTCGTAATGCAGCTAAATTTTACTGCAAGAAATCGTGCCTAGATAAAGCACTTCAACTCTACCAAACTGCTTTGCAGGCTACTCCATCCTCTGCTGTCCTGCATTACCAGATTGGATTTTGTTACAAGACAAAAATGATCAAAATCAAGAGGGCTACCAACTATAATCCACATGGCAGAGATAAAGGAGATCTTAAAAGCGCAGTTCAGTCAGCCATATTTCATTTTAAAAAGACAATCGAGTATAATCCCAAATTTGAAGATAGTTATATAGAACTAGGCAATATGTATGCAGAATCAGGTGACTTCCATAAAGCAGAAGAAAACTACCAGAAGGTGCTGAATATGAAACAACTTAAAGATTCTATAAGACAAAAGATCCACTATAACTATGGCTGCTTTCAGCAATATCATAGGAAGTCTGAGGCTGATGCTCTCACTCATTATCTGAAAGGAATAAAAATAAACACAGATAATAACATGCTAAAAAAATATATTCTCAATGCTTTGGAAAAACTCTCTAAAAGGCGTCTTCAACAAAACACATCAGATGTGGAGAGTTTGAGTCTTCTGGGGTTTATTCATAAAATGAAAGGAGAATCAGAAGAAGCCATACAATTCTATGAGAAAGCCCTTGAGTTGGGCTCCTCCCTTCTGCTTTCTGGAACACCTCTTTTCATTCCAGATGCTACTCATCATTAACTTCTTTCTGAAACCTTTCCAGATCCCTTCAGCTGCTTCTGCATTCTTTACTCTAACAAAACCTTGTATTTACAAAGTTAATATTCATTTCTGGCTATCTCATTTATATTCATTCTGTATGTTATTTCATAATGAATTGTCTACTAAAATGCAAAATCCTTGGAAGTAAGGAATATTTCATCCTTTGGATTTGTATCCCAAATATCTAACACAATGCGAAGGGTACCTGGAACATAGTAGGTGCCTAATAAATAAATGTTTATTGATTGATTGAGTGTTGGCTAATTGATAGTTGGATGGATGAATAGGATGCTGGAAATAAAAGTCCCCATCAATGATTCCATGAGGGATTTGCTTTTAGTGTAAAACTCCATTTGTGAATTCAATCCCAAAGTGTCATAAATGCCAGTAGTTGGTTTAACTACTAATGAACTGAAAGACAATGCTATAGAATGGAGAGAGAATTAGTGTTGAAGCCAGAATCACTTATTTTCAAGTCCTACTTCTGGCACACACTAGTTGTGTTACTCTAGTCAAATCATTTTACTTGTGGTCTTTAGGCAGCTCAGGCTAAATGTTGCAGTGAAAATACTATACTGATTTGTGTTGGCAGAGGCATTTTCCTCACCTGGCAGTCTCCTATACCAAGGAAATCCTAGGACCAGTCTTTTTTTCTTTTTCCTCAACAGTATTTTATTTTTCTAAATACATGCAGAGAATTTTCAACATTAATTTTTGTAAGATTTTGTGTTTCAAATTTTTCCCTCTTCTTCCCTTTCCTCCCTCCCCAAAACAGCAACCAATTTGATATAGGTTTGCAATTCTGTTAAACATAATCCCATATTTGTCACATGCAAGAAAAATCAGACCAAATGGGGAAAAACCACAAGAAAGAAAAAGCAAACAAAGGTGAAAATATTAGGCTTTGTTTCACATCTAGTCTCCCTAGTTCTCTCTCTGGATGCAGATTGTATTTTCCATCCCAAGTCTATTGGAATTACCTTGAATCACTGCATCAATGAGAAGAGCCAAGTTCATCACACTCGTCCTTCACAAAATCTTGTTACCATACTATGTACAGTGTTCTCCTGGTTTTGCTTATTTCACTCAGTATCAATTCATGCAAGACTTTCCAGGCTTTTCTGAAATCAGTCTAAGACCAGTATTTATTCAATAGAACTGCTTTCTCTAAATACCTGATCATTTTTACTGATGTTTACTGAGTACCAAATGAATAGAACAGTGGAAAGGAAACAGGATTTACAAATGTAGGAACTGGGTTCGAATCCTATCCATGAGACATGCAAGGCCCTTGCTGGACCATCCTTGGTGAAGTGAAAGCATTTAACAACTAGATGATCTCTCAAGGATCCTCTAGCTCCAAAGCTTTGGTTCTATGATGTCAATAAATTAATGTCACAAAGTTCAATGTTATTAATAAAAGACTACTCAACCACATTTGCATGCCATGTCTTCTCACTTCATCTTCTGACTAGAATATAAATACAGAACTAGGAATCTGATGCCCATCCCTGAGATCCTGGCCTTCTGACTGTTGAGTTTTCACTTTATCTTATCCTGATCCAGATCCACTAATTCCTAACCACCTCCATGCCATGATGAGAAACTTTCCCACTCCCAGAAACCCTTATTCCCTACTTTACACAATTAGCTCTCACGACAATTCATCAAATCACCATCTTCCTTATTGGAAAGGACATTTCATCCAGTGGCCCCATAAATTTCTATTCCCTCTGCCTTAATTCCCCTATATATTTTATCTTCCATCATAAGAATGGAAGCACCTTGAGGATAAAGACTTACTTACCTGTTTTCTTTCTATTTGTAATCTCAGTGTTTAGCACAGAATCAGCCATGTATAAGCACCTTATAAATACTTTTTTTTCTTTTTTTATTCATTCTAGCCCACCCCAGAGACAGAATACTATTCTTCAAACTGCTTCATGCCATATACTCTAACCCACCCATCAACTTTCCTTTTCTTGCTCTAGAAACATTCATTAAACTCCACATTATCATTAATAAACTTGTCTTTGACTCAGAGACTTCCCCTTCTCAAGTTGTCCCTAATTCCTTGTTCTCACAAAAAAGTGTGACCTTTCCCAACTCCTACTGACTTTCAGAAGATGATATATGACAAAATCCTTGGTCACCAGTCACCATCATAACTAGGGGTAGGACTTTTCTCTTGCCCCATTCTCTTATATACTTGAACAGAAAAATAAAGAGTTGGTAGCCTACTTGTTTGTCAGTGTCCCTTACAGACTCTTCTTCTGTTATCATGCAAAATTTATCTTCTTTTGAAATTCACTCCATCCATGTCCATTGCCCTGACTAAATGATAATGCTGCTTTTTATGTGTTTCCTATACCAACCCCATCATGCTTTCTCCATTCTTAAGGACTTCTGCAATAACTCACAAGTTTCCTTCCTACACTAATTTCTTCATATTGATACTTCTAGAGAGATAAAGATATCCTTCTCAAATATCCTGCCTCTGTATAGTATATTTCCATAAAAGTAGCTCCAGCTAAGTGGACATGTCATCCTCTGCCTCCTCCCTGATACTCTACAACTGCAATAACTCCCTATGGTTTCCAGGTTAAAGTAAAAATGTATTAGCTTTAAAAACAAAACCTTCATGCACTGCCACCAACCTATCTCTCCAGGCACACTGGATCTTCCTCCCTTTCCCTTGTACTTCTATCTAGTCCAACCACGTTTCTGTTCTCCTCACTCAGTCTCTGCCATTTCCTTCATTTGAACTGGTCGTGTCCCATGCCTGAACATCCCTCTCTCTTTCCTTCTACTTCATAGAAACCCTTTCTTCCTCTAAGGTATAGCCCACCTTGAAGCACCATTAAGAAGCCCTTCATGATCTCTTCAACTAATTAGGACCTTTTAATTGTTGCTGTTATTTTCAGTCGTGTCTGAGTCTTTGTGATCCGATTTGAGGTTTTCTTGGCAGAGATAATGGGATGGTATGCTAATTGTTCCTCCAGATCATTTACAGATTAGGAAACTGAGGCAAACAGGCTTTAGTGGCTTCCCCAAAGTCATCCAACTACGAAGTGTCTGAAGTTGGAGATGAATTTATGAGCCTTCCAGACTCCTGGCCCAATACCATGTATTATGGTGACCCCTAGCGACCTATTAAGACCTACCACCCCTAACTACCTTTTACTTAATCTTTATTTATTTACTTCATATTTGCTCTTATCTGTATCTTCTACATGTGCTTGTTTCTCCCACTGAAAATCAAACTCTGTGAAATAAGGAGTTATTACATTCTCTTATTTGTGTTCTCATTGTCTAACACTGTGTCTAGCATAAAACATGTACTTAATAAATGTCTATTGATTAATTAATTAAATAGGTTCTAGGAATGAAGATCCTATCAGTAATCTGGGATAGCTTTTTCTGTAAATCCAAGTCTGTGAAATCATCCTCATAATTGTGAAATAAATGTTTCTACCACAAATATCTGATATTTTTAATAAACACTCAAGACTCTGGGTTTGAAGTCAGAGAAAATGCATTTAGATCTCACCTCTGTCACTTATTCCATGCTGAGCTGATTAGTTCAAGAAATGGAAGTAATCAGAAGACGAAGTGGAGTGCTGAGGAAGCATAGACTCAGCCTGCCATTCAAGAGAAAAGAACTTGCTTGAGAACATAAGGGACTAAACTATGATCTACAGCAACAGAACCTGGACTTAATCCCAAGATGCTCCCAATTTTTGTTGGGAAAGTTCAGTGCAGGGAGTTGCCTCTCTAGAAATAACAAATTGTTGTTTTCCCCATTCTGAGAGGAGTCTAAAGCCTTAGGCCAGAGGTCTTTGTAGATGCTCAGGGTGGAAAATGGTACTCATCAGAAACTCCAAGTTCATTTCTCTTCCTGGATGAGGGAAGTTAAAATCCTTAAGGCAGTATTATAAAGATAGATAACAGCCTAAGTACTAAAAGTGAAATGTGACTCTTAATCTTGATTGTTCATTTAAAACTCTTTCTATAGAGCAAAAAACTGTTTTGTATTCAACAGATAATGTTACCTTGAAAACTCACCAAATTCCTTTGTCCCTTTTATTCACATCTGTGCAGATGAAGACTTGAACAATATTTCACTATTCTAGCTAGAGGCAAGAGTCAGAAAAAATATGAGTTTTGAGAATGTTTCCAAGTTTGAACCTGTTCCAAGAAAATCATGAGATTTGAGTGCTGGGCCACACCTTATATGGTTTTGTGACAAGGTCATGCATGAACTTAATAAATGCTTATCTAATTTGATTGGTTCCCCTCCTTTGTCTTTTTTCATTCTTCTAACATCTTCACAAACTTTCTTCTTATATTTCCGTTCTGCTTTCATTTTTCTCTGAGTTTTTGGGTGCTCAGCAATAATATTTAGCTCTTTTTGGCAGATTACTTTCTGATCTATATCTTTAGGGAACCTATCAACATTGTTCCCAGTCTCATGTCTCCAAAAGCTCAGGACATTTCAACTAGTATATCTCATTATAATCGCATGCTATATATGCCCCAAAACCAAACGCATCATATTTATCTTAGTCTGATTAGTTCTATGTCCTTTTTTCACTGATAAGGAAAATGAGGATCAGAAAAATGAGGTGTCCCAAAGTCAAACAATGATCCCACTTCCTGTTCTTATCCTTTGTCCTACCTCATCTCATCTCCCACTAGTTAATCTGACTTTAAATGAAATTACTTTCCCCATTATCTTCCAAATTATTCTGCCTCAGAGTCCATATTTTTAGCTTCTTATTTTTTTCCTTAAAAAAAAATTTCATTCTATCAGAGATTTCTTAGTGGGTAGTGTAGGAGAAGACATATAATCAGAAATAACAGTGATTTTAAAAAATCTCAATTAAAAAAATGATTCCATGTCCTTAACCAAATCTCTGTCATGGCTTTCATCATTTACTGTTAGGTTATCTTAACCCAGCTCTGGCTCACTGTGGTTTCTATTTTAGTTTCTGTTTTTCTAGCTGTCCATCTCACTTCCTATCAGTTGATTTCTTTTTCCTTAGGTTATATAGCTTTGTACTTTATCACCTTGAGCATTACACATTATTCTAGCTTGAATTTTGGGTCCTGGGAACAAAGGGTCATGAAACATAAATACATTTTTAGGGGAATGAAAATTATGCACAGAAATTTTGTAATAGATGAATTTTGTCCCTTCTCCTGAAAACCTCAACAATATAGTTTATACAACTGGAAGGGAACTAAAAGATTATCTAGTCTAGCTCCCTTTGTTTTATTTCCAAAGAAGTTATAGCCCAGAAAGAAAGTAACTTGTACAAAATGAAATGGCTAGTAAGTGAAATGGAGAACCAAAAGTAGAACCTGCATCCTTTCACTTCAAAACTCTTCCCTCCTTTTCCTAACTTCCTCAGAGTTTCAAACTACAAAATTATCTTGTGTCCTTTCCTATTTTTTCATTCTGAATTCCATTTGAATTCCAGATCAGGTTGTTGTGGTTTTTTTAATTAGGGATATAATTAATCCCAATTCCCAATGTAATAAATTTAAAAATCATCATATCTTGCAGAAGTAACTTGTGGATGACAAAATCTGGAATCCAGATAACTAAATTCTTTCATTTGATGGATTAAAATTGTTGCTGAAAGGAAAAATTGATCTAAAAGGTAAAGCAACAGAAGCTAAATCAATCTAACTCCAATAACTTAGAACCTCTTTAGCCTTACAGAAGTATTTGCATTTGTAAAGAGTTAACATTTGTTAACTAAAAGTTCAGCTGAAGAAGCAAAGTGAACATTTCAGGCTACAGGTGGAAATATTTTGAATAAAAGGACTAAGTCCCAATCATTCTAGTCTTGTCTAGTGTTGTGATCTATGAATCAGTACTCCCAAACCATTCCTACTTTTCCTCTGTCTACTTCTTTACCTTCTGCTTTTGAATCTCTAGATTGAATCTCCCCTTTGGCTTGAGGATACAATAATGAGGGCAAGGTCAGAAGATTCTAGGTTTGATTTGGAAGGAACTTCAGAAGTCTCTTCTCCTTTCAATATACAGATGGGTCTGTGGACCTCATATCTCTTCACTCCAATCCTCCACTCATCTACCAATGTAAATTTACTAAGGTTGAGGTCTGACCAAGTTCTCCTTCTCAGCATCCACCTTTGCATGGAGAACCTTTAGGTGATTACTCTCAAACCCCTGAGTAAAGTCTTTCTGACTCCCTATTACCTCTAGGATCAAATAGAAACTCCTACATTTGGTTTTTAAAGCTCTGTGCAATCAGACCCCTATTCTGCCCAGTCTTTAGGCTTCCCTGAACATAATAGAATCCAGCTCATCCCCCATGTGTTTCTATTTGTTGGCCCAATAACTAGAATTTCTCCTTTCTCAACTCTGCTTCCTGACTTCTTTGCACCTCATCCAGGATACATTTTCTCGTGTGTCTCTTCATGACCCTTCCCTCTGAGATTACTTCCCATTTTCATTATCTATCTCGAGTATTTTCACTTCGTCTCCTCCATTAGAATGAATTCCTTGAGAACAAAGGACATATTTTTTTTTTCTTTTTCTTCTTATTCCAGTGCTCAGAACAGTTCAGGCACAGTAGTACATATAGTAAATATCTTTAATAAATGCTTATTAACTGATGAAGTCCCAAAGAGATCTGAAATGATTTTCCAGGACATACAGGGACAGCACTTAGCTATGAAACTGTCTTTTACTTTCAGATCTGTGCCTTTATGACCCAATCATTCTGCTTTCTACTGAATAGCCACTAATAGCCCCCAAATCATTAATGACATCACCAATGTCCTTTCCATTCTATATCTATCATTCTATATTTGCCATGAGTGTTTAGAGATGAAATAAAACAATGAAATCAAAGGCTTAGCAGAGCATAGAATTTAATCTCCCTTTGAGAAGGTAGATAAAATCCATGTGAGCAGCTAGAACATGTGAGGGCAGATTAGAGAGAAGAATTATAGAAACAGACACCATAGGTTGAGGCAGATAAATCTGGAGGGTATAAAAATGTTGTTAGGTGAATGAATGCTGTGAAACTGAGACAGTGAATAACTTTTCTAATGACTTTGATTTTCTTGAGTTCCTTTACATTTCAGAGGAGGCCAGATAAACCTAAAAATCAGAATCATGAAATCAGGAGGCAGATGGAACATCCTTTGAGCCTGACATACCAGAGATCCTTTGTAGTGTTCATTTGCTGAATCTGAAATTCCCTCTACTGTTTCAGTGGCCACAGACCTGCCTCAGACTGTTCCATGCTGACTCCCAATGAACTAAAAGGACCTGGGCCCTTTCCACTCTGACCCACTTCCCTATCTCCAGAGGATATCCTTGTAATCTCTGAGAAACAGCCAAACCAACAATGGCCAACTCTAATTAGGCTATGATGCGATTACTCTCTCCCACACACACGTACACATTTGTGATTTTTGTCTATAACTTCTGCTGCCTAATCCCACCCCCATGTCAGTTCCAACAGCAGATCTGTGTGTATGCTGCTAGTTTGAGAGAAATAAAGCACACACACAACCTAATTTTGTTTGTCTTTCCTAGATTAAATTCTAAGGTTGACAGTAAGTATTGACTAGGTTGAAGAGTTTCTGAAAATATGGGCAAAGTCCGGAGTGTCCAACTAATGATTTTGGACTGTCTTTTATAAAGTGGGGAACCACTGAAAGTGCTTTAATTATGAAATTATTTGGTGAAAGAAATATACTAGAAATATTAATTTAGCAGAGATTTGAAAAAATGGTTATAGATAGGAAACAAGGGTTAAGAAGCTATTGCAAAAGTCTAGGTATGAGTCAAAGAAGATCAGAATTCCAGTAATAATGGTACAAATAGAAAGAAAGGAACAGAGGACCAAACATATATAGAAAAGGCAAGAGACTTGATAATTAGAAGCAAAACTGGTACTAGTCTTGATACTCTGGACATACATGTTTTATGCACATTAGTACACTCATGTGCATATTTAGATATTTATATACAGTTTTCACTTTTTTTAAATTAACATTGAGCACCAGGAGAGATGATAAGGGAATGGAGGAAGGGAGGGAGAAAGGTTAAGTAGTAGAAAAGCAAGTTAAGGAATAGAAAAAAAGTCATAACAAAGATTAGGAGTGGATTTTATTAGGAAAATAAAAAGTAGAGCTGGTAATCATTGATCTTGAATACACTCAAATTTAAAGATTCAATCAAAAGAGAAATCAACATGTCAGCCATATTAATATTATTTTCAGTATATGCCTATGTATTTGTAAATGCATGTATATGTATATATGCATGCATGTAGATATGCATGTAGTTGTGTGTACATATATATGGGGGTGTGGAGGTATGTGTGTATATATACATAGTAATTTTTCTCTATTTATATGTCAAGACAATTTTAATATTCCTTTTTATTAAGTTTTGAGTTACAAATTCTTTCCCTTTGTGCCTCCTTGAAGTGACAAACAATATGATTTAATTATGCATGTGCAAACATGTAAAACATTTCCATATTAGTCATTTTGTGAATAAAAATTGAAGAAAAAAGTGAAAAATACTATGCTTTGATCAGTATTCAATCATTAGATCTTTCTCTGGAGGTAGATAGCATTTTTCATCTTGGATCGTTGCTGAGAATAGTTGTTATTCATAGCTGTGCATCCTTGTGATATTGCTGTTACAGCATACGATGTTCTCCTGGTTCTGCTTACTTCACTCTTTATCAGTTTATGTAAGTCTTCCCCAGGGGTTTCTGAAATCACCCTGCTTGGCATTTCTAAGAGTACAATAATCTATTACAATGATGTACGACAACTTGTTCGGCCATTCCCCAACTGATGGGCATACCTTCAATTTCTAACTCTTAGCCACTATATAAATTGCTGCTTTAAATATTTTTATATGAATAGATTCTTTTCCTTTTCTTTTTAAAATCTCTTTGGGATCTAGACATTGTACTGTTATCGCTACAACGAAGGCTATGAACAGCATTATTTGCCTTTGAGCATGGTTCCAAATTGTTTTCCAGAATGTTTGGACCAACTCACAACCCCAACAACAGTATTTTAGTGTCCCAGTGTTCCCACGATACATCCTTCTAATGTTTACCAAGAAAAAAGGATTTTAATGGAACTTGCTTTTCTTTCTTTTTTTTAATTTTTTTATTAAAGCTTTTTATTTGTATAACATATGTATGGTAGTTCCCCAGCATTGATCTTTACAAAGCTTTCCATTACAAATTTTACCCCCAATCCCCTCCCCTCCCCTCCCCTAAATGGCAGGAAGTCTATGACATGTTAATAATGTTGAGTTACTTGACAAGTTATGCAAGAAAAATCCTATCTACAAGAAAAAAAAGAAAATCAGAGAAAGGCAACACAATGCAAGCAAATATCAATAGAGATCATGAAAATGTTATGTTGTGGTCCATATTTCATATCCCTCTCTCTGGGTGTATATGGTTTTCTTCAGTGAACGACTGGAACTGGTTTGAGACAATTCTTTGTTGCAGAGAGCCATGTCCATCAGAATTGTTCATCATGTAATACAGTTGTTGCTGTGTGTGATGATCTGGTTCTGCTCGTTTCACTCAGCATCAGTTCATGCAAGTCTCTCCAGGCCTCTCTGAAATCGTCCTGCTGGTCATTTCTTACAGAACAATAATATGGAACTTGCTTTTCTTTTTAAGTAGGTAACAAATGTGTGTATTTTCAAACCTGTTTTATTTGTTTCTCATTGGCTTTCATTCTATTCACTATTATTCATCTTTATAAAACTTTCAAAGTCCTTCTTTTCTTACTTTATTATATTTCTTCATTTGGTTCATCCTATTGTTAGCCTCTATTTTCCTCCCCAAATTCTTCCCATCAAAAGAAGGAAAAATAAAACCATTGTAATAAGAATGCAGTGAAATGAGATAAAATCCCACATTGGCGATTTTACAAAATAAATGTCCTATTTTGCACCTTCAGCTCATCTTCTCTCTTTTAGGAATTAAGTGGGTAGTGTTTTATACCCTTGATCCTTTGGAACCAGACGATCTCTTAATTGTTCTTTTTTCTTTTTTAAAAAATTTATTTTATTCTTAAAAAGCAGAAGAGAAAAACAAAATATAACAGAACCAAACATTGTCAAATGCCTAGCAGAACAACAGGGAGGATTCAAGATATATAACAATAAATTACCAATTTAATAAAGGATATATAATAATAGAAGATATTATATACATAAAGTGTCCATCTTTTCTTTGCTTCCTTTTAAGTTATTCTTTTGTTCTTTGCTGAGCAATTTTTTAATTTTTTTTCCATTTCATCCCCTTTATCTCCCCCAAGCAGGCTATAGTTAAGCACAGATATATGTTATAAACATATATGTGTCTATATATAGACACATATATGTATATATATACACATATATACATTATATATATACACACATGCACATATACATTCACACTCACCCACAAACCCACTCACATATATATATATATATACACACATACATACATAGAGCAACTTGCATATATATGTATCTACATATACTCTCTCACACATACATACATACATACACACACACACATATATATATGTATATATACATGCATTTACCCAAATGTAAAAACACATCTAAATCACTATTAGTATGACTGACGCATAATATAGATTTCTCTTTTGAATCTTTAAGTTTGATTTTGTCTAAGATCAATGATTACTATTCATACTTTTTTCTAATAAATTCTACTCCTTATCCTTGTTGAAGTGTTTGTAATATATCTTTTTACTATCTCTGAAACTTAATTCTGCTCCTTAACTTGCCTTGGTATTACTTAACCTCCCTATATTCTTCCTCTACTCTTTGCATCCCCCTCCATTCATTCCTTTCCCCTTACTTCTTTATAAATTTTGGAGGATGCTATTCCCTTCATGATATATATACACATACACACATATATATACATATGTGTATATGTATGTATGTATGTATATATATATATATATATATATATATATGTAGTGTTGCCTATTTAACCCATTCCCAATAGGACTAGGTTTTTAGAACTAGGATCCCTCCTTCCCCACTCTAATACCTTTGTATCTATTCTTCATATCTCTTTATATAACATATTTACTATTTTTACCTTTTTTCTGGGTGGTTTTGCTTTTTAGAATCAGATCATACTCAATTCTGCCCCCAATCTTTCTTTTGAGTTACCCACTTGCTGATGTCAATCTTAAACATAGTATACATTTCCATGTTAAAAAAAATAAACAATTTGTCCATGTTAAATTCCTTGAAACTGATTTTTGATAACGAATTGTATATGTTAAATTTTTTATTGAGTTCAAGTTTGATTGAAAAAAAGTTGTTGAATGTCCTTTTTTTCATTCTGTATTATGGATAATTTTGTTGTATAGGATTTTTTTGGCTGCAGGCCTAGATCTTTTGGTAGCCAATAAATATGATTTTAAAACCTGTGGTCTTTTATTATGGCTGCTGATAAATCCTATACAATTCTAATTGTAGTTCCAGTATATTTGAATTGGGTTTTTTCCTTATTTCTTGCAGAATTCTTTCTTTGTTGGGAAAGGTGGTTTTCAAAATCTGGCAATTATATTCCTATGTGTTTTCCACAAAGGATCTCTTGTGATGGTGATTGGCGCATTTTTTTTCTATTTCTACTTTCCCCTCCTGTTCTATTACTCCAAGACAATTTTCTTGGATTATTTCTTGCATTATTGTGTCAAGGTTTTGTTTCTTTTTTTTTTTTTGGTTACAGCTTTCAAATAGTCCAATTATTCTTATATTTTCTTTTCTTGATCTGTACTCCAGATATGTTATTTTTCTTATGTTTCAAATTCTGTTCTATTTTTTTTCATTCTTTATATTCTGTTTTGTTTTATCTTGGTCTCTTATAACTTCACTGATTTCCCCCTTCCCAATTCTAATTTTCAAAGAGTAATTTTCATCTTTAAGACTTCATATCTTCTTGTCCAATTGGTTAAGTTTTTTCATAATTTCTTGGTTTTTTGGAATTTTTTTCAGTTTTTCTTCAATTTATCTCATTTTATTTTTAAGGTTTTTTTGAGTTCTTCTACAAATTCTCTCTGGGCAGGGAGCCATTTACTATTATTCTTTGGGGTAGAAGAAGCTTTTTTTAACTTCATTGTCCTCCTCTGAAGACAAATCAGGTTGTTCCTTTTTTCATAATAAGTTTCTATGGTTGGAGTCTTTCTTCTTTGCCAATTCATTTTTTTAATGAGAAGTATTAGTGCAAATACTTCTAATTGTTGAGGGGGAGGATGGTGCCTCTAGCTTTACTGGATTTCCTCTCTGTCCTGGAACCTTAAACTAAGAGCTCCCCCTTCCTGCAAATGCCTGAAACCAGAAGCATCCCTGTCCCACTGCTTCTTCACTCAATTTTCACAAAATCAGAATTATCCATTTTATTTTCTGACATCTTTTTAGCCCTGTGGGACACTGGAGCAGTCACTTAATTTCTGTTTGCTTCAATTTCCTCAATTATAAAATGGAGGAAATAATAGTAGCTACCTCCCCAAGTTACTGTGAAAATCAAATGAAATAATATTGTTCCTTTAGTTTGTTTGTAATTACATGGGAAAATAAAAGGTTAAAGATTTTAAGGGAAACCATGAAATAAGTGGGGAAAGAGGTATAGCATTACTAAATCTCAAATTATACAAAGTATACAAATTATACTACAAAATATTAAAACTTTGGCACTGATTTTGAAAAATGTTCATCAGGAATGTTGGAGGGGGTGTGGGAAAACTGGGACACGGATACATTGTTGGTGGAAATGTGAATGGATCCAACCATTCTGGAGAGCAATCTTGAACTATGCTCAAAAAGTTATCAAACTATGCATACCCTTTGACCCAGCAGTATTTCTACTGGGCCTATATCCCAAAGAGATTTTAAAGAAGGGAAAGGAACCCACATGTGCAAAAATGTTTGTGGCAGCCCTTTTTGTAGTGGCAAGAAACTGGAAATTGAAAGGATGCTCATCAATTAGAGAATGGCTGAATAAATTGTGATATATGAATGTCATGGAATATTATTTTTCGGTAAGAAACAGCCAGAAGGAAGATTTCAGAGAGGCCTGGAGAGACTTGCATGGACTGATGCTGAGTGAAATCAGCAGAACCAGGAGAACATTATACACAGCAACAAGACCATACGATGATCAATTCTGATGGACATGGTTCTCTTCAACAATGATGTGATTCAAACCAGTTCCTATTGTTCAGCGATGAAAATAGTCATATGCATCCAGAGAGAGGCCTGAGAGAACTGAATGTGAACCACAACACAGCATTTTAACGCTTTCTGTGAATATTTACATGCATTTGGTTTTCCTTCTTAGGTTGTTTTTTTTTTCTTCTCTCTTTCTAGATCTGATGTTTCTTGTGCAGTAAGATAACTGTATAGATCTGTATACATATATTGGATTTGTCATATAATTTATCATATTTAGCATGTATTAGATTACCTGTCATCTAGGGGTGGAGGGTAGGGGGAAAGAGGGGAAAAGCTTAGAACAAAAAAAAAAAAGCTTTGCAAAGGTCAATGTAGAAAAATCACTCGTATGTTTTGTAAATAAAAAGCTTTTAATGAAAAAAAAGAAAAAAAATATTCATCAGTGGAAAAGATTAGGAGCATAGCATACAGAAGCAAATGAGCATAGTAGCATATTATTCAACTAAGCCAAAATCCCCAACTACTAGGGTAACAAAAATTGGAAAGAAAACTAGAAAATTTGAAAGCCTGGTGCAAGTTTGGTACACAAAAATTTCACACTACACCAACAGGAAGCTGCAAATGGATACATGATCAGCATGTAAAAGGTGACATTATAAACAAGTTAATAGCACATAGAAGGAGATAACTTTTGAAATTATGAATAAAGAATTTATGACCAAAAAAATGTAGATAGGATCACAGAAGATAAAATGGATGATCTGCGTTACCTAAAAATGAAAAGTTTCTGTGCCAACAGAATTAATTCAGTTAGAATTAAAAAGGAAGCAGTTAACCCGGGCAGGGGGCAATCTTTGTGACCCATTTCTCTGATAAGGTCTGATTTCTAAAATATTTAGGGAACTAATTCAAACATTCAAAAACAAAAGTCATTCTTCAGTAGGTAAGTTGAATATTAAATATGAACAGGCATTTCTCAAAGGGAGAACTCTAGACTAACATATGAAAAGAATACACCAGATTATTAGTAAATTAGAGAAATGTAAATTAAAATAACTGTGAGGTTTTATTATCACACCATCAGATTGTCAAAGATAACAGAAAAGGAAAATGAAATTTTAGAGTCCGTGGGAAGGTGGCACACTTATGTACTTTTATGGGACCTGTGAATTGGACCAGATAAATGACCTTTGAAGGAAGATGCTATCTGTATCCAGAGAAATAACTGATAAACTGAAGAATGTATAGAATGATTTTACATGTATATGTGAAAAAAAATTATACACACATATGTATGTATATATATATACATATATGCATATATGTATATATACATATTTGTGTTTCATGGTAGCCATCTCTAAGATAGGGGGAAGAAAAAAGGGAGGAAAAAGAAAGTGGCATGATAACTATTATATATTTAAAAGAAAGAGCAAATTGTACATAGTAGACTTGTAGTTTCATGTGCAATCATCTTTTTTCTGTTATACTGTTATAAAAATGCTTGTTTTATTTCTTAAGTTCAAAATAAATAATTTTTTAAGTGATTCAGAGTCACTAAATTTTTCATATGTTTTGAAACAGTATTACTAATATGAGACATATACCTTTAAAAAGATCAAACATATTGGGAATGGATCTACATGTTAAAAAATAGTTGTAATACTATTTTAGTTAAAAAACATTAACTGTGGTGGTACCTATCAATTAGCAAAGTTCAAATAAATTGCTAAATGCATTCAGTGAAATATTATTGCTCTATAAGAAATAATGAAAAAGATGAATTAAGAGATAACATAAGATATTTAACTTGATGGAGAATGAAGTGAGAAGAATAATTTATATAGCAAAGATAACATTGAAAAGAAAAATAAACTGGAAAGACTTAAAACTTTGTTCAATTCAATGACTAACTATTACTTTAGAGAACTGATGAAGCACACTAATGCCCTTGTCAAAGAGGCTGAAAGATGAAGGAACAGATTAAATATACAGTTGTGACATGGATAATTTATGGATTGATTTTTGTTTGAATCAATCTATTTGTTACAAGGAAGGCTTTGGGGACTTTTGTGGTTTCAGATTCAGGGGGTTAGGAGATAAAAGAAGGAAGGAAGGAAGGAAGGAAGGAAGGAAGGAAGGAAGGAAGGAAGGAAGGAAGGAAGGAAGGAAGGAAGGAAGGAAGGAAGGAAGGAAGGAAGGAAGGAAGGGGGGAAGAGGGGAAGGGGGAAGGGCGGAAAAGGGGAAGGAGAGGGGAGGGAGAAATAAGGAAGAAAGGAAGGCAGGAAGGACAGACACAAGTTTTTTCCTGAAATCTGAGCAGAATAAAACAGAAGGGGTTCAGAAGGAACAAGCAGGACATTTTTGAAATTCATATGCTGAATTTATTATATTCAACAAGTAATTATGTGGCATAGTAGCTAGAGCAAGGGATCTTGAATCAGAAAGATGAATTTAAATACAGCCTCGGATACTAGCTGTCTGATTTGGGACAAATTATCTAACTTTTCTCTGCCTTAATTCCTCATCTGTAAAATGGTTTTATATACATTTTAAAATCAGGGCTATTTTGAGAACAAAATGAGATAATTCCATTTAAAAGCTTGGAAAGTCCAAAAGTTTCTACAAATTCAAGCTTTTATTATTGTATTCTTTTTTATTCATTTTAAAGTTAAATGCAAAATGAGAAAAGAAAAAAAATTCCAAATCCACAACAGAACAAAAGAAAGGATTCAATATAAAATGATAAATTTCTATTTTAAGCTATTTACTTTTTTATTATTATTTTGCTAGGACAATTGATGTTAAGTGACTTGCCCATAGTCACACAACTAGAAAGTATTAAGTGTCTGAAGCTAGATTTGAACTGTTTACTTTTTTTAACCTATGAAATAAATACTATGCATTTCTTTCAAAGCTATCCAACTCTTTTGTACTTCCTTCTAGGTTTTCTTCTGTTTTCTTTGGTATAGTTATTTTTTTCCTCTCTCTCCCCACTATTCCCTAGAGAAACCCAAAATTAAATGTGTGTATATGTATACACACACACATATATATATATATACATATTTATAAATAAGTACATATATTCACACATATACATTTATGTAAAACCATGTTAAGCATATATTTATTTGTTAGTTCTTTCTCTGGAGGTGGATGGTATTTTTCTTCATGACTCCAAGCTTTCCATGTTTTTTTCTAAATCAACAACATCATTTCTCACATCACAGTAGTATTCCATCATAATCATTGTTTAGCTATTCCTCAATTAAAGAGCATCTATCATTTTAGTCAATATGAGAAGTGTAAGATTATATCAAAATTATATTTGTACTTCTCTAATCAATATTAATTTAGAGAATTTTTTCACGTGATTACATGTAGATTTCATTTCTTCATTGAAAAACTGGCCGATCATATCCCTTGACTATTTATCAGAGCTGTCTTCATGTTCTTATAAATTTGATAAGTATTTTTTATAGAGTTGAAAAATGAGACCTTCATCTAAGAGATTATCTATGAAAATTTTCACTAATTTTCTGCTTTTCTTCTGATCTTGGCTACATTAGTTTTATTTATATAAGAAAATTTTAATTTAGTACAATCAAAATTTTCCATTTTATACTTCAAAAATGCTCTCTACCTCTTGTTTCTTCATAACATTCTCCTATCTACAAATCTGATAGGTAATATATTCCTTATACTCTTTTTTAAAGGCAAAGTATATATAATAGATTCATGGTTTCATACAAAATATTTTAGTTCATCTTCACATATAAAAATGCTAATATCTGATGGTGCTAATTAAGTAAAGAATCACAAAAAGAAACAAAAGTAAATTTCCTCTTCTTCCCTTATTGCTATAAAAAGGAAAAGTTCATTCACTTCATCAGTAAACTTTTAATGGGAAATGCAACCCAAGAGGGGATACAAAGCCATGCACTGAACAGTACAATATTTTTAACTGTGACTTATAAAGCAAAGCATGTTGCACAAAGTCTATTTTTCAAAGGGAACTATGAGTATTTGGGGGAGGGGGTGAAATTAAGCAATTAATTTGTCATTGCTAGTTACATGTTTAACTTTATTATTATTATTATTATTATTATTATTATTATTAAAATAAAACAAATATATGCCTAAATTGGGACCAAAACAAAACAAAAAGAAAAAGTTTTAAAAAGTAAAATAAAACAAGATCTGAGTAGTGCTGTCTGTGAACTGTTTCCCTCCCACCCACTAATCTGAATCCTCTGAATTTCTCCTTGGCCCCAGGCTCAAAAAGTGAGGTCTGCTGTTGCCAGGCAACAGTGAAGACAGCTGTCCCTGGAGCTTATCACAGCTGCATAGACTGTTGGGGGCTGGGGAATGGTGGCCAATTCTTTCCAGGAATATGAAACCTAAGAGGTTGCAGAATTCTATTTAAAAACAGGAACCATCCTTTCATTTAGTTACAAGGCAGAACATGAAAAAGAGACTGATTATCCTTCTTCATATTATTCTCCAATAATTTGCTTGATTTTTTTATATAAAATCTATTCCAGGTCAGGATATACAAAACCTTTGCACCTTCTGAGGACAGGCAGTGCCATAACTTGGATACAATCTACATAATACCTACCAACTATTAATACTCCCCTGATGAAGACTGCTGATAGAATTTCTCTTCTTTCCCCTCCTCTCCCCCCCCAACAAAAAGAGCAAGCAAAAAAAAATAATAATTCCTGGTAGTTATTACCTTGTCTTTAAGTGGAAGAATCTAGGAAAGGTATGTGGTGCAGTGAGTAACATAGATCTAGATCTGTGTGCCAGTTTCAGAGATATGCCATGATACTCCCTTCCTACCAGCTAAAAATAATAGTTCTCATTAAAGTTTACAAAGTATATAGCATATATTAGGCATTTATGGAGGACTAGTACCTCTGGGGGGGGCTTGCTGAATCATTACCTTTGATATACATTTTCATCCAATGTAGACTTCAAAGCACAATAAAAATGTAAGTTATTAGTTTTCATGGTTAACCTAATCTATAACATACTATAGTATAATATCTACAAATATGTTTATATATATATATATGTTACAGAGAAAGAGAGGGAAGGAATGAGAGAGGGAGAGAGAGACAGAGAAACAGGGGGAAACAGAGAGAAAGAAGCAGAGAGAAAAGGACAGAGAGGCACAGAGACAGAGACAGACAGACAGACAGAGACAGAGAGAGACAGAGAGAGACAAAGAGAGAGAATAGAGAACACACTTCCTTACTAAATTACAAATTTTTTGAGGGTAGAGGGATTTCTCATTTTCCTTCATTTACACCCAACTCCCAGCACAATGCTTTGCTAGTGAGGGTTCAATTGTTGTTTGTTGTTGATTCACTAAAAATAATTATTCACAAACCTAATTGAATAGTAAACTACAGTAGAGAGACCAAAAAAAACCCAAAGGTAATGGAGCAGTCCTCCAAAAACCCCTTGTAACAGAAGCCATTAGGATCATGGATGGACCAAACCAAGACTCTGCTCAGGAACCACAGATATGGGCCAAGACCATTAATTAAAATACTTAGATAAATACTTAAATAAAATACTATGAGAACTTAAGAGATCATGTATAGTTCAACCTCTTTATTTCATGGATGGGGAAAGCAAAGCCTAAGAGAGGTAAGAGAAATCACTTTAGGTCATTGCAGAAGAGGCAATATTTTGACCCATGTCTTCTGAATCAAAAAGATTACTAGTAGCTCACATTTTGCACTATTTTAAGGTTTGCAGCATGTTTTCCTCCCGACATCCAAATGAGGCAGGTTATTCCAGTATTATTATGCTTCACCTTTTTCCCATTATACCATGCAGCTCCTATAACCCATTCCAATATGGCACTGCAGAAAGAATTGTGAAGCAAGAGTATGTGGGTTTGAATTTCATCTCTGACCCTTATTTATTACCTGTGTCACCTTGGGCAAAACCTATCTTAGTTCTCTCATATGTAAAATGAGAAAATTCTAAGGTCTCTTTCAGCTCCAAATATATAATCCTAGAAGATCTCTAAAAGCAACCATAGCCTAAATTCAATATGTTGAACTGGGAAAATAATATTCTCTTTCACGACCAAGGAGAGAATACAGAAAGGCTGAAAAGGAGGAAAGAAAGCAAAATGTGAATAGTATGATATAATAGAAAGATAGTCTGGGAATTTGCAAACTTTGATCCTAGTTCATTTGGGAAGTCACTTCCTAAACTATGAGACTTTTCTTCTCTATAACATGAACTCAATAAAGTAGCCTAAGGTCCCTTTCAGCCCTGACATTTTGTGACTCTAGGAGAATGCAGGCTGCTTCCCAATGTTGGTTAAAGCACAAGTCACATGGAACTAAGGCAGATCAGTGAACTTCCAAAATTCATAAGAAATAACAGTAATAGATATGTATATATGCATATATATGTATATATACTACATATATATATAGTGCTTCAAGATTTACAAATATCATCTCATTTTATCTTCACAGTTACCCTGGGAGGTGTTATTATTATCTAATTTTTGCAAATGAGTTTAAGTGACTTGACCAGGATCACGGAGGTCTTGTGTATCTGAGTCTACATTTGAACTCAGGTCTTCTTGTTCTAGGTCCAGTGTTCCATTCACTGTGCTTCCTGACTGCCTCAAGAATCAGAAATAACTAAGGTCAGTAACTTGAGATTAGATAAACACAAAAACACAAATTTCCTAAAAAAAAAAAAATGAATACATTTGTTAAGAAGTGTTGGAAAAACTAGAATGTAGTTTCATAGAAATTAGGTTTAGACCACCATTTTAGTCTATATACAAAAAGTACAAAATGTATATGTAATCTGAATATTGAAGTTCACACCATTAAAAAAAATGAGATGAGAAGCATATCAGATAGGTTTCAGTCATGGCTAGTGAGAAAATCCCTAACTAAACAAGAATGGAGAGGAATTGCAAAGATCTGTTCAGCAATATAGGAAACTTAACAGATATCCCAGTCCAAGAGCCATCCCCTAATGGACCAGTAGCCAAAAGATGAACAAAGAAGTTTTCAAAAGAACAGCAAAATATTAACTACTCCAAATCACTAATACTAGGAGAAATGCAAATTAAACACCTCTGAGGATAAGTGTTGTGGGGACTGAGGAAAAGCAGGTACACTGATAATCAACCTGTTTGTGAATCTGAGTTGATGTCATCATTCTGGGAAGCAATTTGGAATTATGCTAAAAATTATGCTGGATTGGGGATCAAATTACCTCACACCTTAAACTCTACCCATTCAATCCTGGGTAAGGCAATTAACCTATTTCCCCAGTTTCTTCATTATAAAATGAGGGGGTGGGATTCAATCAATGAAAAGGTCTTTTCCAGCTCTAGTTCTATGAGTTTATTATGTTTTAACTCAGAAATCCTAGTAGTACTGGGCATATACTTCAAGGTAAATCAAAGTTAGAAAGTTCCCATAAATTCCAAAATAGCTATAGTAACTTTTTTTTTAATAATAAAGACTGGAAATTTATTTTAATGACCATAGATTGAGGAATACCTAACAGAAAGAAATAGAATGGAATATTAATTAGCATGTCATAAAAAATTATGAATGTCAAGTCTGGGAAGACCAGCAACAGCAACAACATCATTTTCTTTCCCATTGAAAAGAGAAAAGGTCTGTGTTGCTTTTTCAATGACAAAAATAAATAAATAAACTTGATAGAAAGTGAAATCAATAGACTGGGAAAGTATATACAAAATAGCAACAATGATGTGGAACTTTAAGGAGCCCATAATGTCTCCATTGCTAGGAATAATTGAATGATGGGGTGAATGGACCCCAGCAACAATGAAAAGACAAATTTTAAAAATGAAAAAATAAAAAACCTGAATGCTATGAATTGCAATTACTAAGCTTGACATCAAGAAGAGAGAACAAATATTGATCACTTCTTTGCAGAAGAGAGAGATTCTGAATACTGCATATACTGCCAACTTAATTTATGTTAAATTTTGGAGAACTGCTTTTATTTCCCCATTACTTGTACTGAGGGATGGCACTCAGGGCAGGAGATGGGAAAGAGATTTCTTTGGAAATAAAGATGGTGTAAAAATGAGAGATACTAATTAAACATTTTAAAAGTAAAAAATCTTGCTTTTCCATAGTCACCTAAAGTAGGAGTTCTCAAACTGTGGTCCAAAGAATTCGGGGGGGGGGTCTCTGAAATTTTTTCAGAGAATCTCCAAATTCAAAATTACTTTTTATTTCTAATATGGTAAATATCTATAAATGTAACCCAGATAAACAAAAACTCTAGACAAATCTTCAATAATTTTAATAGTATAAAGGGATACTGATAACAAAAGTTTGAAAGCCACTGACTTAAACCACATCACTTTCAGCCACTCAGTTTTACAAATATAAGATATAGAGTTTGAATATTTATAATTGGGTCAATTTAAATCCATCACCACTCTTGAGAAAACCATTCTAATGACAAGATGTACAGAGCATATCTCAGTGGTATCAACTTTAGGGACAAAAGATGGAAGGTGGGCACTCTGAGGCAGGTGTTAGTTGGACCCCAGGTTCCCCAATATTCCTTCTCCATCAGATACTTGTAAATTTCGGGAAAAATCATTGTCTTCTCCAAAACCTAGCTACATAACATTTAGTCCAGTGAATGAGGGTTTCTTCTGAGAAGCAGGGCCTCTGACAGCCCTCAACTCAGAGCTCTCAACTCACGTCAGATTCCACCCACCCCATAACAGGATCCAGCTCAGTTGGGAAGCAGTCTCACTTTCCGGTTTCCGTTTTTCTCCACGTTGCTCAACTTTAAACAAACAAAAATAAAAAGAAATAATAAAAGGACAAGAACAGCAACAACAACAAAACTCCCAACAATTAACTTTCCCAACTAAGAAACTGCGATAAGGAGCAATCAGAACAGAGAAGAAATCCCGGGAACTACTGCAGCTGCAGGCAGACCAGCCCCCAGCCAGCATGAGGTAAATAAATGGCTTTCTCTGCCTTCTTTCTCCTGATAGACCCTTTGCAACTTTTCCAAGCGAGATTTTCTTTGCGTTCAGGTGTTCAAATGCAGGCACGGACCGCAGCTTTCTAGCTAGCCAGCACCCATTAATGCCAGGCAGAACTACTAATGGTTATTTCGCATCACTCGGACCGGATCTGTCCAGACCCAGGCTACCCTGCTGTCCCCACCATCCAGGGGGCACGGGAAGAGGCTAGAACACCCCGGATCCAAAACCGGAGCCAGAAATGGAGCTCACCCCAAGAGATGTAGGGAACTTAAGATGCGACTTTTGCAAACTTTGAATAGGGTTTTTAATTTGTTTTTCAGCCTTCGGAGTCAGAGTGAGTGACTTTTTTTTACTCTTGGGGAAAAAAAACACCACCACAACTTTTTCAGTGAAAAAAGAAAAGATTATCGCTGCTTTTTTTTTCTTAATGTTAAAGGAAATGTCTCACTTTTCCTAACTTGGGTGGTAATAGGGGTACAACCAAGACTTTTCCTGGAGCCCTTCACAATGTTTGGGGACGAGCCAGCCACCCTGACAGCCCAGCTCCTCCCTCTGTAGACAAAGAACTGAGACCTCAGGATGGGCAGGAACCGTAGCCTTCGACTTCAGCCCACAGTCCCAACCACTCAGCTCCCCACTCCGCACCCCAGGCTGTTTGCATGGGACTTTCTACAAAATCTCTGCTTCTCTGGTTCTGCCTCTCAATGGCCCCAAGGAAGGCTGCCCAGGGCTTCACAAAAAGGGGGTGTGAGGCTTGAGGGAAAGAAGGGAGGAGCAAGCTTGCTCTGTTTTGAGGATAGAGACAGCCATCTTTTCCCCCAATCTGAAGTACAGCTCCCAGTTCCGCAGAGACTGAGAGGAGGTATTAACTAGTCCACCCAAGTTCTGGTTATGTGCGGCGAGTGAGAACCGGGACCCCACCCTTTTCCAGGAGACTGCTAGGAAAGTGGTACCATCCTGAAATCCTGCCCACGTAGGCAGAGTAAAACCAAGCTCTACGATGCCTGTTTGCTCTCTGAGACTAAGCCCTGATCCTTAGGAAGTGGAAGGTGTATAGTTAGGAAGTGGAGATTGCATCTTTGCTCCCCACTATCTCCTTTTCCCCTTTCTCCTTTCTTCTGCCTTCCCCTCCCCCTCCACCGCTTTGGCTCCTGCTCAAGAGTCCAGATTCTTGCTTCTACAATTGCCTGAGATTTATGAAAGGTTCCAATGGTCCCCAGGTCACAGAAGACTTTGTCAAAGTGAACTGGCCATTTAGGGGGTGTCCAACTACTTGCTGCCTTTAATCCCCTTATTGCAAGGCCATTATTTGGGTCACTGTGTACAATTTAATGGTTAACCCTCTCACTTTCCCTGATGCTGGAGGGAGCACTACCATTCATTCAATGTTCCCAAGCAGTGTTTAGCATTAGTGTGCTACCCTTTCCCTTTTCTAAATCCTTGTCCTTTTTCCATATCCTGGAACCTCTCTACACAGGACTCCATTGCCTTTGGAGTGCAACCACCCACCCAAAAGGGTGATGCAAAGGAAATTTCTTTGAAATGGAAATAACAGATCCTGAGTGAGAGGCTGCCACTAATTTACACTAAACATGCATTGTGATAATACATTTAATCAAATGAAAGGAGGGTTTAGTGCATAGTGGTCATGTGTGAAATAAGAAAGATTCAAACTTTGGATTTAAACTTCAGCTTTACTGATTACTATGTGACATAATACAAGTCACTCAACCTCTCTGAGCATTGGTTGCCTTATCTGCAAAATATAACATAACAAACATTTATTAAGCACCTACTGCATTCTAAGTGTTGGAGATACAAAAAAGAGGCAAAAGTCAGTCCCTGCCTGAAAGACTTCTAAGTCTAGGTCCGTGATTCTATGAGAGTCTAACTTCTGTTCTGTCCTTTTCCCGATCTCAGGATCAGCCTTTCTGCTTGGGATTAGGAGAAAAGCAAACTAGTCAAAGAACTCTTAGAGGACTTGGTTTGTTAGCCCACATTTATTCATCATAATTTCGGGTCTCATGGGGAAAATTTCTATCCATTCATATACACATTATATATCTGTGAAGTTATATAATGAATTTGTGTGTACGTGCACGTATACATATATGCACATGTATACATATACTATATATAGATAGATATAAATATAGATATACATACACTTTTTATACATATATGTAAAACTTTGGGATTTAAGGTCTTCCATTGTCCCTTAAATTACCATTTGACTTGTACTGTCTATATGTAAAGCCACCTCTAATTTTGGCCCCATGTCTCCTCCTTACTCCCACATTCAGTAGGTACTGAATGGTTCTGAGAGCCTGTCCTTGTTCCTGACACTTAGGAACAGATGCGTCTGTCATTCAGAAGTTCTTAACCTCTCTGGGCTGGTAGCATACCCTGCTGGAGAAACAGAGTATTAATACTCCCCTGATTACATATCAAAAGGTTTTTAGAGGGACCTTTAAACGTCATAGAATCATGGAGGTCATCTAGTCTGATTCCCCTGGTTTTACATTTGTAAAACACTGGAGTCTAGGAAGAAGTAACTTGCCCAGTCACATAGGTTCTTATGTTAGCTATTGTCCTTCTCCTTTAGCTTATCCCAGAAATATCTGGTTTGACTGAATGAAAGTAGTAGTCATTGTAATCATTTATTTGAAGAGTTTAAGGGTCTGGGGCTAATTACCATATCACTCAAACACAATGCACATTTATAAATATATCATTGTGTTGCAAGTTTTATTTAATTACAACACTAAACTTTCCCCACACCTTTAGGTTTTCATTGTAATTGATCTAGTTAGAGCATTAGAGAGAAGAGCTATATGCTTGAACTGCTCTTGTTAGACCTATGCTGAAGAATCATAGTATATGGAATCAGAAATAAGGAGCTAAAAGGTTCCTGAGAAGTCATGTAGTCCAATTCCTTCCTTTTCAAGAGGAGAAAAATGGGGCCCAGACTGACTAAGTAACCAGGGTCACACAGTAAGTGATAAGGCTGAAATTTGAAACTTTGCCCTTTGACTACAGAGCCAACATGCCCCTTCCATGTGATGAAACACATTAATCCACATTGCATGCCCAAATCTTATGTAAATGAATTATTATAGATTTTTCCCCAGACTAAGCAGCTGAAAGAATCTTTAAAAGACAGATTATTACAAATCCCTTTCTTCTTAGGACATTTATTAGCTCTCTTCATATAATTGCTGTTGAGAAACTCTAAATAGCTTGTTTACCAAAAGTCCAAAGAATTAATTACTAGCTTGCAAAGCAGCCTCTGTTTCACAGATTTCATGTATATTTGTAACATGAGCTCAGATTGACTGAAATAACAGTAAATGGCATCTCAGGATAAGTTTTAAGGTTTGGGGGCAGGTAGGTGGCACAGTGGATAGAGCACCAGGCCTGAAATCAGGAAGACCTGATTTCAAATCTGGCCTCAGACACTTATCATGTCCTAGCTGGGTGACCTTGGGCAAGTCACTTAACCCCCCAAAAAAGATAAGTTTTAAGGTTTGTGAGATACTTTTGCTACATTAGCTTATTTGAGTACCTATTTGCTACTACTACCACCACCACCACTACTACTATAACACTACTTCTCCAAGCATCAAATGGCAGTTATTGTATTAGTTACCAGTTTAAGGGTCCACAGCAGGAGGGAGAAGTGCTATTTGAAGGGCAGGGAAAATCATGATACTATAATTAAGAGATTTCACTGTTTAGAGAACAATGATTTCCTTGCCATTTCCATTGATTCTTCTAAAATGAAGTTGATTTTATCTTTTGCAGTCAAATGCCTAGAAATTCTTTAAAAATTATCCTGAGGCAGCTGAAATGCCACTTTACATGGAACTTGCTGAAGGAAGACATTGATCTACTTAATCTGGAAGACACAATAATTGACCAGATCGAATTCCTGGATATGAAATCCAAAGTCACCCTTTATAACCTATTGGCCTATGTAAAACATTTGAAAGGTCAAAATGAGGAGGCACTGAGATGCTTAAAACATGCTGAAGAGAGAATCCAGGTGGAACACGCTGACCAAGTGGAAGTAAGAAGCCTTGTTACGTGGGGAAATTTTGCATGGGTATATTATTATATGGAAAGATTTCCCAAAGCTCAGTATTATGCAGATAAGGTGCAAAAGGGCTATAGGAAGCTTCCCAATTCCTCCCGCTATAAGATAGAGTGCCCCGAAGTTTACTGTGAGGAAGGGTGGGCTCTGCTGAAGTGTGGAAGGAAGTATTATGAGAGGGCCAAGGCATGTTTTGAGAAAGCCTTGAAGATAGAACCCGACAATCCTGAGTTTAATTCTGGCTTTGCCATCGCAGCCTATAGACTAGATGATAAGGAATATTCTTGTCAAAGGGTATCATCCTTGGACCCTCTCCGGAGGGCAGTTGAACTGAATCCGGACAACACATTTGTGATGGCCCTACTTGCCCTGAAGCTTCAAGATCTAAAACAGGAAGCTGAGGGCGAACGGTACATTCGGGAGGCCTTGGAGAAGATGTCCTCCCAGCCTTATGTCCTTCGCTATGCAGCAAAATTTTACCGGAGACAAAATTCCCCCAGTAAAGCTCTTCAGCTCTTAAAAATCGCCTTGCAGGCAACACCCACGTCTGCTTTCTTGCATCACCAGATCGGGGTTTGCTACAAAGTTCTGATGATCCTCGTCAAACAGTCAACCAAAAAACGACCCAGGGAAAAAGAAAAAGAGAAACGAGAGCTGATTCAGTCCGCCATATTTCATTTTCGAGCAGCCATGGAGCAGAATTCCATGTTTGTGTTTGCCTACACAGACTTGGCCAACATGTACGCAGAGGCCGGTCAGTATGAAAAGGCAGAAGATGTATTTCAGAAAGCCCTTCATCTGCAGCACGTGACAGACGAAAACAAACAGCAGGTCCATTTCCACTATGGTCGCTTTCAGGAGACTCACAGGAAATCTGAGGATGCCGCCATCTATCACTATTTAGAAGGCGTAAAAATAAAAGTGGAATCTTCTATTACATCCAAACTGATCAGTGCTCTGCAGAGATTGGCCACAAGGCGACTCTATGAGAATGCAGTTGACGTAAAGAGCTGGGGGGCCCTGGGTTTCATTCATAAGCTAAAGGGACAAAAGAGACAAGCGATCGAATGCTATCAGAGAGCCCTGAAGCTGGATCCCGAGAACGGGGACTATATTAGTGCTCTGTTTGAGCTGAGGCTCTCCTTCTGAGTCTCCCTCTTTGTATTATGAGCGACTAGGAGCTGCGTTCCCAAGGTGAGAAGGAAAAATAGACAAGCCAAAGATGAGCCAGGACGAGAGTCCTAAAACAAGAGTTAAATCCTGAGCTTGGTGACTGTTACAATCCCCTGTTTGAGCTGCAGCTCTCCTTCTAATCCTCCAGTATGTAGCATGAAACCTAAAAAACATGTTTTAGGTTGGCAACAGAATGTGATATTTGTGATTACTCTGTATTATGATCATATATGTTTATGCAGTATGAACATATAAATGGACTAACATGCATGTAGTTTAATCAGTAGTTTAACAGTTTCTATATTATTTCTTTCATCATACCTTTGGAGAAAGTAATCATTGTAATTTTATAGGTTTGAATAGAATAGACTATATGGCTAGAAGGGACCTTAAGGGTTATCTAGTACAATGGGCTTTTTTTTTCAAAGGGGAGGAAATTGGGGCTCAGAGAAATCAAATGATCTGTCAAGCAAATTGGTGGCACAGTAAGGATTAAGAGCCCAGGACTAAGAACACATTAACCCCAGACTAGTCCTCTTTCCTATGTCTGACTGTCTCCCTATTCTTCACAGATAGAATACTTTTGTTCATAAGGACATGATCCATGTGATGAAATACACTGCTTGAATCTGATCTGTGCCTTGGATAGTTTTTGTATAAATAAATAAATAAAACCCAAAGTCCTACCGGAGTTCATTCATTTCATTGTTTCCATTTCATTTGTTTGTGAAAATAAGCTTCAAAGAACTAAACAGGTTCTTTGTGATTTTGGAAAAAGTTTCCAATAGAGAGAGAGCTCACTTTGCCACAGTCACCTTCTTTGATACATTACCAATAAGGATATCATTGGTATGAGAAGAATCACAGAGAAGCCTAGGTTTGGAAAGTTACTAAGATAAGAAATAGTCTGATTAACTGTGCAGGAGCCAAATTGTGACAGCCTTGTCTGCTAGTGGTAAAAACAGAAGGGATTAATAGTGACTACAGGTGTGCATATTTTGAAAATATCATGTTCTTGGCCTACGAATATAAAAATGTCACATATAAAACCTCAGAAGCTGATCATGTTTGGTATATGTTGATGGATCTGCAATGTCATCATCATTGTAAGTATTAATTGCTTTAAAAAAATAACCCAGAGCAAAACTCATCAATTCCTTCAATAAGTTTTTAAGAGCCTATTATGTGTTTGGTACTATGCTCAGTGTTCAGTATGTAAAAATCAAATCAAAATAATCTCTTCCCTCAGAAATTTTAGATTATATGGTGAAAGCAGCAGGTACAAAGAAAATCTAGCTAATTTTAACCTATATCTCATGAGCCCTACTGAATCATATCAGGCTTTCATGGGGGCTCATGTCCTGACCAGAACAGAAAATTCAGCACTATCAGTCACCAGAAATTCAAAATACTTTTCTGTCAAGACCTCAGGTCCATCTCTTGACTTCAACTTGCAACTATTCCTATCATAGATGCTCTATTCCTCAGCTCAGGAATGTCCCTGAACCCTTGCAGGTAACTTTTGCTACAGATGGAAAGAGTAACAAAGACGCTAGGAGTCACCTGTTTGCATACTTAGATACCAGCTTTTATCAATTAACATTTATTAAATGCCCTCTCTGTGCCAGGCACAAAACTGATGGAAGCATAATAGTATATAATACATTAGCATCCATCCCCATAATAAGAACAAATGAGTTTAAAAACATCTTTAGTTAGCACTGGACTTACTTGACAACCACAGGATTACAGGCAGCCAGTAGTAGCACTGATTTACAATATCATTGTACAATCTCAAGGAAAAGAGAAGTGTGAGATTATAACACTGTAAAAGTGAAAAGCAATAAAAGTGGAGGGGGAGTGGGCAAGAGATTCCATTTTTAAGAGCTGTACTGTGAGCCTTAAAGGATAAAATTATAAGAAGAAAAATACACAGAATGAAGATGAAATAGATTTTTATGACAAAATGTCACTGTCAAAAACAAGGAAGTCACTTCATTTGAATCCTTCTTAATTCTAGTGCTCACCCTCTGTTAATTATTTCCTATTTATCTTGTTTTTGGTTTGTTTTTCTATATTTGTTGTTGTTGTTTCCCCAGTAAATTGTAAGCTCCTTGAGCTCAAGGAATATCTTTTGCCTCTTCCTCTATCCCTAGAACTTGATATAATGCCTGGAATATAATAGGAACTTAATAAATAATGGACTGATTAATTTGGATGCTAACACTCCAATGTAGAATATGTTTATGAATGAAAGGAAAATAGCACTAGTAAGAACCAGATCAGAAAAAGCAGTTCTGTTTATGAATAACATCAGCTGATTGTTTCAGGTCCTGGAAGGCTCAAGTAGTCAAGGCCTGACATCTCACAAACAGGTGGTATCCATTTAAGTGTCATGCTCTTCTCACTCAGCTGCATCACCAGCATGGCCCATCACATTGAGAACACAGGCACAGAATCATGATTTATTAGAAGTGACTGACATATTTGCACCAGTTTATAATGGGACATATTGAGAGAATAAATCAAGTCATCCCTGAAGCTAGAAAATGACTTAGGGAGAATATAATGTTAGAATAATAGCAACAAATGGCCCCACAACTTCATAGAAAAATCAAACCCAAGAAAGGAGCTAGCAACATGGCTAATCTCAAGTAGTTATAAATAAATTAAGAATAGAGAGGGAGGAAATAGAATAAGCATTTATTAAGGGAAGGGAGGAGGGGACAGGACAGAGCGAGAGACAGAGACAGAGAGAGAGAGAGAAAGAGAGAAAGTGAAGAGAGAGAAAGAGATGGAGACAGAGAGAATGAAGAGAGAAGAGAAGGAGGGAGGAAGAAAAAATAGAGAGGGATGAAAGAAAGGAGGGGAAAAGGGAAGAAGGTACAGGGGAAGGAAGAGAGAGAAAGAGATACAATGTGAGAAAATCTAAGGTCCAGAATGAAGATAATGTGTGCATGATGATCACTGGAACTAGAAATAAATGCAACATATCATTAGAATATGCTTCAGCGTACCTAAGCAGAGAGAAGAAGCAGATGGAAGAATTTGAGGGAAAGAGATTGCAGGCTTGTCTCAGAGGCATAAAATAATAGTGACTGGGAACTTTGAAAACCATTTGGACATCTGCTAAAGTGCCCTCTGCTATAAGCAGAGCTGGTGATAACTTCTTGACATAGCTTAAGGACAATTTCATCTTTCCAAAGATGGAAGTGTCAATGAGAAGAACTTTAATTTGGATCTGATTCTTAGGAACCAAGAAAAATTGATTACCAAAGATTACTTACTTCCCAGATTTGGGGATAGAGAAGAAAAGGAAAGCAGGGTGGAGTCTGATATGCACCATGAATTTTGGAGAGCAGGTTTCAGAGCATTCAGAAAAAGTATAGGTAAGATCGCATGATCTAAAGTTCTGTGGCCTGTTTTCTCATTTGAAAAATGGGCATGGTGATAAATACCAGTTTAAAGAATCAATTTAGGAAAGAGAGAGAGAAAGGGGGAGGGATAAAAGGAAAGAGTAAAAGAGAGGGAAAAGAAGAGGAGGGAGAGAGAAAAGAGGGAAAGAAAGAGAGAAGGGAAAGGAGAGGGAGAGGGAAAGGAAGGAGAGGGAAAGAGTTTTGCGATCTTTAAAATTAAGGGAAAATCATCCCAGAAAAAAATAGGAAACTCTCAAGAATGATATTCTGAAAACATAAGGAGAAACTATTCCACTAAGAAAAACATCCACTATCCTGCCATCTAGGGGAGGGGTGGGGAGTTGGGGGAAAATTTTGTAACGGAAAGCTATGTAAGGGTTATTGTTGAAGAATTACCCACACATATGTTATGCAAATAAAAAAAAAAGAATAAAGGACAAACAACAAAAAAAAAAGAAAAGAAAAACATCCACTGACTACTATCTAAAAGAGATACTAGGAGGAAAATTTATAGGAAAATCCTAATCAAGTTTCAGAGCTCCCAGGTTAGGGAAAAAATAATGAAAACAGCAAGGGAAAAAAAAATACAAACAAATTAAATAGCCTGGAACTAGGATAAGGATTACAAGACCTAGAAGCTAATATTTTAAAGGACTGTACGTCCTGGAATAAAAGAGCTGGATTATGACCAAGGGTAATTTATCCAGCAAAATTAAGTATAATCTTGAATGAAAAAGAAAAAATGGATATTTAATGAACTGAAAGACTTTTAGATATTGTGACAAAACAGCAAAACTTAAGGGAAATTTCTATATATAACATCCTGAAGAAATATAAAGCTAACTTTAAGGACAAATTATAAGGGATTTGATAAGGGCAATTTATTTCCTTCTTATATGTGAAAATATTATCAGTTCTTTTATGACTGTCATTTCTATTTGGATAGTTTAAAAGAAAGGCTTGGGCTGAGCTGAGTATGATGAAGTAAAATAAAAAAGATTAGATAGAGAGATAAAATATATATGTACATTTATATATATACATATATATATATAAAGAAAGATTAAAAAAAAGCAGGGATCTCACAAATGAAGCAAAAAGGAGGAAATACAGATACAAAACAAGCTAGTGGGGGCAGTAGTGCTAAAACCTTACTCCCATCATAAATAGGTTAAAGAGGATATCATATATATAATATAAAAGTCTTGTGAATTCAGAAAGAAATAAGAGGACAAGGGAATGGGAGGAGAGGATAAGGGAGGAATTTTTGGAGGGGTGAACAGGTTGAAGTTAATAAAGGTCTTCTAAATTTATAAAGAAATAAAAAGGTGAAGGAATAGGATAAGGAGGTATAGAAGGGTGAATAGTTTAATGGGAATAGGAAAAAGAAGGAATAATTGGATAGACAGTAGGTAGATTGATAGACAGACATAAATCTCTACATATATATATGTATTGTGCATGTAAATATTTGGAAGCATATAACAGTCTTTTAAATTCGGATAGAAATGAGAGGGCAAGGGGATAGGGTATGGGGAGAAGATAAGGAAGGGATTATTGGAGGTGGAATAAATTAAGTAATGGGAGAGCAAGTTACTAAATAGATGTAAAGATGCGAAGAGGAGTCAGGAAAGATAGGAACAGAATGAGGGATAGAAACAAAGCAGAAGAGTGAGGAGGATAACAATAGAATGAGAAAGATAAGGAGGAAGGAGGAAAATAAGTAATTATAACAAAATATAAATTGGATGAGTTCATCCATAAAATGGAAACAGTAGATTAAAAATTTGAATTCAACAATACATTGCTTTCAGGAAATGTTATAAAAATAAGAGGCATACACAAAATAAAAATCAGAAGTAGAATTTATTATGCAAAAAACCAGGGGTAGTAATCCTGATCTCAGAAAAACTTAAAGTTAAAATATATCTAATCAAAAAAGAAAAACAGGAGAACTATACCATGTCAGTCATATTAATCAATATAGTTTTAGGCTATCTAAAATAACTAAACAGTATAAGATTGGAATATTGCTGTGGTGTAGGAAATAATGATTTGATAAAGTTGGAAAAATAATGGAAAGACTTGGACTTATGATGAAAGATTCTACCTACCTTTTGAGAAAAGAGAACAAGTGGAAATAAGCATAGTATGGTCTTACATATAGATTTATGAATACAGATATGTGTGTATATGATTATAATTATGTATATATGTATCTATATGTATATATGCATGATGTATTACATATATGTATGTATGTGTCTGTGTATAGTTATAGCTTTCTTGGGGAGGAGGGCAAAAAAGGGGGGGGAATAAAGTAAAAAGTGCATAACAGAGAACAAGAGAAAAACCTATAAAGAAGCAAATCAAAAAAGGATGGCTGTGAACACAATGTGTAGCATTCATCATATAGGTTTTCTTGAAATGGAATTTTTTTGCTTTACATTTTGAGTCCTCTCTTATGTTTGCTGTGCCTATGGCAATTTTTTCTCATTTTGTATTTAAGATTTTAAAAATTGTGAAAGAAAAAGAGAAAAGAAAATGAAAGGTAATGGGCTAGAAGTAGAGAACAAAATCACTGCTCAGATTGAGATCACTGTTCAGGGTAGGATTTTTGCTAAGAGTATGATTACTGCTTAGAATGGGATTACTGTTTTGGGTAGGATTACTAACACTGGGATCACTGTTCTTGCTAGGATCATTGCTGTGGGTATGATCACTGCTCACACTGGATGGGGTCATAACAAAGTATAACAGAGAGAAGTAAAACTTTTGCAGGTTTTATTTTGTTTCTGTTTATTTACTCTGCCTGATAGAATGATCTTTGGTCAGTAATACATAGATTAAAAATAGCTGATGCAGATTCAACTCCACAATAATTCAAGATAAATAACTTACTATCTTTGAAGAATTCAAGTCACTGGACTTGACCAGTATGTTTGACATAGTATAACCAAGAGAATGGAAGAACTGATGGCTGTGTCTGCTCATCCTTTGTTACAATCTTTGAGAACTGTGGGAAAGAACAAAGGTTCCATAACATAGGAGAAAGGAAAATGATTTGATTCCTACTACAACCATCACCAAAAAAGAGAAAAGAAAGAAAGAAAAAATGGAAAAACAAGTGAAAAGCTGTCTATGTACACCAGGAATTCTAAAGCTCAGACTAAATTAAGGTTGATAAGGACAGCCAAGATCAACAAAAGGAACACTGGTCAGGGATTCCTGAGTTCAAATCCAACCTCAGACACTTACTAACTCACTTTGCCTTTGCTGAATCAGTTTTCCCATTTATAAAATTATAGTAATAGTATGTACTTTTCTGAGTTGCTATGAAAATTGAATGAAATATTATTTGTAAAATATTTAACACAGTGCCTGGCACACAGTGAGTGTTATATAAATATTATTATTAGTCTTGTGGAAAGAGATATTAAAAACAAGAACAGACTCTGATAGGTAGGATAATGGTCATCAGAGAGAAGATAAAGCTACTTAAATGTTATTTTGCTTCTATTTATTCTGCTGAAGAAAATGAATTTTAGATTGGAAGAGACAGAACCAAAATGGTTAATGGAGAGATGATAGCTAAGATAAATAGGGTATCAGGAAAGCTGCCTTTGTCCAATTCAAATCACATGGCCTAGATGAACCAAATTTTGGGAACTGAAAAAATAGATGGATCAGTGATGCTTAAAATGATCATGGAGAAAAAGACAGGTATTGAAAAAAGGGTGGAGAAAGGCTAATGTCATTTTTTTTAATTGAGAAGTGGTTTGGGAATTAGAAGGAGTGGGAAAAATTGGAATCTGGAAACCATAGACCAGTGAGTTTAATTTCAATTCCCGGCAAAAATGAAGAAAAATTATTAAAGACATATGTAATGAACATCTAGAAAAAGAAATAAAAATCATAGAAAACCAATTTGACTCTCTCAGAAGTAGTTCTTTCCAGATTAATGTTATTTCTTTTATTTGACAAGACTACTAAACTGACAGATGAGGAGAAATTTGCATCTATCTTGATTTTATCTCTGTTTTGTTTGTTCATCTATCTATATATTTAC
>JAJPUD010000027.1:585848-659679 GCA_023553655.1 Myrmecobius fasciatus
GAGAGTTATAGATGGAATATTTATAAAATCAATAGACAGTGCAATGCTTGAAAAGATAAGGAACACACTAGATATATGAGTCAAGGTCTAAAAAGATCTTTAAGGGCCAAAGCATTAGGTTGCTTCAAATAAGATGACATTTAATGAGGCAAAGTGTGTAATTTTATATTTTGAGTCAAAAAATCAACTTCCCAAATATAAGACTGGAGGACAGTGAGGGAGAAGTTTACCTGAAAAGATTTAAGGATTTATGGACTGCATGTCTTTTCTGAGTCATCAGCGTGATACAATAGTCAAAAAGGCTAATCCAATCTTGGATTGAATTAAGAGAGGTAAAGCTTCCAGGAAAAAGACAATGACCATTTCACTGGATTCTATCAAGTCATTTCACATCTGGGGAATATTGTGTTTAGTGATGAATGAACATAAAACTAGAGAGCAAAGAGTGATTAAAATATGGAAGAGTGTGGAGTCTCTGCTAAAACAAATAAGGATTGGCTAAAGGAACTGGAGATGTTTATCCTGGAGAAGAAAAGCCTCAGAAGAACATGAAAGCCATCATGAAATATTGAGAGTATGATAAATGGTATCTCATGGAAGAGATATTAAACTTATTCTAGTTGTTCCCAAAAGAAAGAAGTAGGATGTCTCTACAGAGATTTTGATTAATATAAAGAAAAACTTTTAATAAGTGGAGGAATAATTGGTAATGTTGACCTATCATTGGAAGTCTACCAAAGGCTTAATGAAGTCTTCTTGATGTAGTCTTGAAATAGACCTCATATTAAAAAATAATTCTTCAGGGATTGACTTGTTTGGTGGGTCAAGATTCTGCCAGTTTATTGGCTTTTACCAGCCAGTCATAAGATACGTTTGTTCAGAACAAAAATCAAGCAGCATATAGTAAATAAAACGGCAAAGAAGATTCCTTAAATCATAGATGGGATATACTCTTCCTCAGGTTGCCAACCTGCCAGCTGGGGTTTGTCACATGCAGAGAACATATGGGTTCAAGGAGGAAAATATGTATTCCAGGAAAGTATGTGGAGAACATACATATAGGAGACCATGTAGCCTGAGTAAGCATATATTAAGCATACATACCAGGCACTTTGCTAAGTTCTAGGAATACAAATATAAGAAAAAAGAGAGTACATGGCTTCAAGGAGAATACATTCTAATAGGGAGTAAGAAAGAACATAAAACAAAGGTGAAGATTGGTAGAGGCAATTGGTAACATAGCCAGGATGGGAACAAACCATGGATGATCTGAGTCCTTTCCCAAAATTGATGTGCCAGTAGGAACTCACAAATAAGAGAAGAATGTTACCATGGTGGAGGGATGTTCCAGAGCAATTCTCATCTCCATTGCTACAAAGCTTCCCATTCCTCCAGAGATGTCATCATGTCACTCTGTGCTGTTCTCCAGTTTATCTCTACTTTCCACTGCTTAATATGTTGCCTCTGCTAGGTGTCATTTCTGTTCTTTTTGAAGTTCTCCTACTATTAGCTCTGAGCATCATAGTTTTAGGGCTACTTGGTGATCATTGTGGATTCTATCTGCTAAGGTCCAGCAACTAGAAGATCTCTCTCCACAAGAAACAAACTCTCCATTAACAACAAGATTATGAGCCAACCGGGCCTTTTTGTAGTGGCAAGAAACTGGAAGCTGAATGGATGCCCATCAATTGGAGAATGGCTGAATAAATTATGGCATATGAATGTTATGAAATATTATTATTCTTTAAGAAACGACCAAAGGCCTGGAGAGACTAATATGAACTGGTGCTGAGTGAAATGAGCAGAACGAGGAGAATATTGTACACGGCAACAACAAGATTATGCAATGATCAATTCTGATGGGCATGGCTCTTTTAAAAAATGAGATGATTGAGGCCAGTTCCAATAATCTTGTGATGAAGAGAACCATCTACACCCAGAGAAAGAACTGAGGGAACTGAGTGTGGATCACAACACAGCCTTTTCACTCTTTTTGTCGTTTTTTGTTGTTGAATTTTGTTTTCTTTCTCATTTTCTTCCTTTTTGATCTGATTTTTCTTGTGCAGCAAGATAATTGTATAAATATGTATACATATATTAGATTTAACATGTATTTTTAACATGCTTAACATATATTACTTGCCATCTAGGGGAGGGGGTAAAGGAAAGGGAGGAAAAATTTGGAATACAAAGTTTGCAAGGGTCAATGTTGAAAAATTATCCATGCATATGTTTTGAAAATAAAAAGCTTTCATAAAAAAAATTATGGGCCAACATACCAGAGGGTAAAATAAAAGACAAAGTGCCTCAGGGTAAAAAAAGCCTATTCAATGAATTTTCTTTTTCAGGGAGCAAATGGAAATCCGTTGTATCTCTAACTTTGGGTTAGAAATTCCTTATGACTCCAGTTTAACTTCAAGTGATCCTATGTCTCCTTAAAACCATTTCTAAAGGATCCTTCAAAGAAACCCCACAAAAGTTATAGGGTAGTAAAGATTACAAACCCCATTCTCACCCCAAGTTCCTCTATGGAATAGCATACAAATTAATCTGAGTAGGAACAGTTGTTCTGGCCAGAAACTCTGAGGGTCTTCCCCTTCACAGAAAACAGTTGCTATTTGTACTCATTCTAAACCATCAAACTCTAATGAGCCTCAGAGACTTGGAATGGAGATGACTGTTGAATTATTCAATAGAAGAATAGAATAATTAGGATTTAAAGGTACAGTCAAGTAGCAACAGCATCCTCCCAGGACTTCAGTCTATCTAATCTAAGAGTCATCCTCAATTCTTTACTATCTTTCACTTACCATTTCCAATAAGTTGCCAAGACTTGTGAAAGTCACCTTTGAAATATTTCTTAAATACTTTCATTTCCTTCAAAATTGCTAATATCATGTTCTGGGCCCTCCTATTCCAATAGTCACTGGTGAATCTGTTTGCCACAATCTCTTCACTTCAGTTCATTTTATTCTCAAGCACTAAAGTGTAATCTGACCATTCCACTCCCCCTATTCAATAAACTCCAGTGGCTTCCTATCATTTCCAAAATCAAATATAAAATTCTTTTTTTGGCCTTACCTTCATGAACTACCTCCTTCTTATCCACCTCTCAATACACACTTTCCCAGTTTTCTTATACCTTGCACTCCTACATGTAATGTTTGATCTAGTGATACTGGCTTCCATCTCTTCCTCGTGCTGGGAATTCTTTCTCTCCTCTGTCTCCTGACTTCCCTGGTTTCCTTCATGTCCCAGTCAAAATTCTACATATTACAGGAAATCTTTCTTTACCTCCACTTGATTCTAGCTCCTCCTTTCTTAATTATTTCTTATTTTTCCTGTATATATTTATACTTAATAATTTGTATATTGTCCTTCCCATTATCCTCTCCATCAGATTGTGACCTTAAGAACAGTGATTGTCTTTTGTCTTTATTTGTATGCCCCAGGACTTAGTACTGTATCTGTCAGTAGTGATGATTACAAATTTCATATTGTTTGATATCATTTTTATACTGATAGGGTTCCAATATGGAGTTACTTAGGCTAAGTGATCCTAATACCCATAAAAAACAGTTTCTACTTTTCCACTGTTAATTCAAAAGCAGTAAGGTTAAGTAAGTAAAGTAGCTTTTGATTGCATGAACTCTCGACCTGCTACAGGAGCTTTGAATCATTACCTTGAATCTGCCTTAAATAGTTAAATTTAGGCCTTTTTATCAGTTTGTGGTTCCAATAAAGAAATTCCCCTACCTGAGCTTCACTCAAGACTGATAACTAATGATAGATCCTGAGAACTTTTTTATCACATCTGGGTCTGACCAGGAATGCCTCCCTTCTATGTATGGAACTGATTATTGTTCTCAACCATGCCCATTCTTAGGGTATAATCTTGTCACTTCAAACATATTCAAAGTTTCCTCTCTAACATGTCTTTCTAAAGAGCAACATTGTGTTATCCAGGCAAATTGACAGCATGCACCATGCTTTGAAGGGTGGGTTGACATTTCTAAGTGCATTTTGGAACTAAACCTGGGCACAAATTGCAAATTGAATGATACTGATTGGATCCCAAGATTTTGCATGCAAATGGTTGAAGAGAAAATGGATTATATATTATAAGTCTAAACATATTCTTTCTCAGGTCCTACATGATCATTCTTGACTAGTCATGGGAACAAGGGGTTTCCAACTCCTGGTATATAATTTTTCCCATATGTGCTATGACTAAAATGGGGGTCTTCTTCAACATCATTAAAATTAAAGTCTTTTATTTTATTCCTATGGTACAACTATCATGACCAAAAATGAAGATTTCTTTGGTAGTCAGCTTTGTGAAATGTGGCATATGGGTTAATCAGACTATAACTACCTTAGAAAATTCAGAACATGTATCAAGATAGACCATGTATTATACAACTACAAGGTAGAGAATTGTCAGGTTGGACTGTGCTCACTTGGAAGGATATGAATTAGAAATACTTTTAAGGGTATTTATAAAATCTTGTCCTTTTAACTCTGTTTTTAGGCCTATACTACTACAGAAATATTATTTCAGAGATAGTAATGGATGGAATTTTACCTAATTTTGACTAAACTAGAGATTATTGCTGAATAAATGAAGGAGAAGGGGGAAGAAAACAAGCATTTATATAGCGCCTATTATGTGTCAGGCACTGTACTAAGTGCTTTACAAATATCTCATTTGATCTTCGCACCAACCTTATAAGGTGGTTACCATTGTTATCTCCATTTTATAGATGAAGAAACTGAGGCAGACAGAGATTAAATGGCTTGCCCAGGATCACTCAGCTCAAAAGTGTCTGAGGTCATATTTGATTTTAGGAAGTTTGGGGACCCATCTAGAAACCCAGTATACCATGGCTCCACCTAAGAGGTTCAGGAGCGGCCATATAAAAAAGATGCCCAGAAAAGGGCAAAACACAAGAAATAAAGATTTTATCAGGGAATCTACTCATATGGATGCATTTCTTGTGAATCCCCTAAAGCAAGGCCCACACTTAATAATATGGGATGATAGCATATTAAATAAGGTACATCTATAGATAAGTGGTCAATGGTAGGGGGTGAGGGGTGGAAGGAAAGGTAGAATAACCAGAAAGTAAAGAACATCATGGCAAGAAGGGAGTAGAAAGGCAGAAAAATCCTTGACTGGCTCTTGGGAAACTGAGCAAAGTGGTAAATATCTAGTATACCCTGTTCCCATGAATCTGATATACAAAGTTGTCAATCTCTGCAAAGGCCAAAGCAGAAAAACTGGTTTAATAAACTTCCAGTCAGATAAGCTTATACTGCCAAGGTAATCTCTTTACAAGCTTGCTAATTTGGTAGTCAAAACACGTTTTTCTCCTAACTAGCCCTCTACCTTAATGTCTTATTTCTGCTTGTGTTCGTGCTGTTCACAGGGCCACTGAATGCCAGTAACATTAAGAGGAATTTAATGATGTGAGGGGATTCTGAATAGAAATAACCAATGTATCTCTGAATGATCTTTCCCCCAGAATGTAGGATCGGCTACATGCATAGGTCTATGTTAAAAGCTTTGGAATCAGAAATGTCCCTCTCTTAACAAGCCCTCAGAGACACCATTCTCCCCAAACATAGGGAAGTCTTTTTCCCTTCCTTTATACATACATTAACAACCAATCTGTTAAACTTAATATATACACACAAAGAACAAAAGAAGAATCACAGAAAGGTTACCCAATGCATAGTGGATTCATTGCAGGGGAAGACATCAGAATGTTCCTAGCAATGCCTCAGAAGGAAGAAGGTACTGGAGCATTCCCCACAAACAAGCCCAAAGGGTAGGGTAGGGCCAGCCAGCAGCCTTGCTGATGAAAGCTGGAATGGAAGTGAATGCAAAAGGAGTTTGTGTCTTGTGCTACTCCTAGTGCAGCCTCAGCACAACTGCTAAAGGATTCTGAATCATCCCCTTCTCCTCTCTTCCCTATCTCCATCCTGTGGCGAAAGGGAGAAACTGAGAAAGTCAAAGCTGTAGCTGTGGCTTGCTGGGTCCGAACAGGACATTCTGGGCCATGTCACAGCATTTGCTGCAGACTATAGTCCTGGGAAGGTCAATAAACTCTGATCTGATCCTCAATCAGCATGTCATTTGATACATGTACACATTCTAATGTTGTCTACTGGTGTTATTTTTTGTCCTTTGTTTTCTAAGACAGAGCATGACATCGGGGAGGTGATATTGCAAGTGAATTGGATTGAAGTGAGGGAGGGCTGTGCAAAATCACCAGCCTCACTTTTTCACCAGGAGCCATATGGGTCCAGTGGCCAGATATAGATCAGGACAACTCGAGGTGGCTCTGGATGCAGTGGGAGATCGTGGCCTTTTTAAACTAAAATCTTGTACAGGTCTAAGTTCAGCTGAGGCAATACCCATTCAGTGATTAAGGCTAGGTAAGAAAGAATTGAGGCAAACAATGGCCTTTTTTTGCCAAGTCAAAAAAAAAAAAAGAAGAAGAAGAAGGAAAGGAATCAATTTTAAAAGGGAGGTGGTACAATGGATAAAACACCAGCCCTGGAGTCAGAAGGCCCTTAGGTCAGATCTGGCCTCAGACACTAATTATGTGTCCAAGGGTAAGTCACTTAATCCTGATTGCCTCTACATCCTCCTCCCCTCCAAAAAAAGATGATAGATTTGGAATGAGAGGACCCTGGTTCAAGTCCAAACTTGGCTACTTATGTGATCTTGAGAAAGTCACTTAATTTCTCTGTGCCTCAGCTTCTCCATCTGTAAAATAAGGGATCTAGCTCTTAACAAAACAAAAAAAGTTCTTTTCTTGTCCTTCGGTGTTCTGATAGTTTCTCCCTCATCACATTGCATATAACAGATTTCTTACACTTAGCCTGAGAAGCCACCTTATCCCTTCCTCCTCACTCCCATTTTTAGCCTATTTGGTGATAAAGCTAGTTAGCACTGGGATGGCAAGTGATACCTGCAGAGGGACTAGTTTGTACTCCATTTAAACACCAGAATGTGCTGGTCCCCTGGGCTTAGGGCTAGGTGTGGGGGATGCAGGAGTAGAAGGAACCTTACTCTTCCTGCAGACTCCCAGATCTACAGCCCAGATCTTCATACTTTGGTCCTCATGCCCCACTCCCACTTCCAGGAATTGAGAGGCAAAAGGGACAAGGCAATTTCCAAACTTTTGTTAATCATTGAGGGACCACACCCCCACCACACCCTAGAGTTTTTTTTTAAAGTGTTATGTCTTTTGATATTTTCATTAGAAATTAAAATGTCTTAGTATAATAATACTAAAATGGTTTTTACCCTCTGAACCCCCTGAAAATGTCCAAAGGACTTCCAGTTTTCTCCAATCCATACTTGAGAATTGTCATGGGGTGTTTAAAATTTCAAATTTGTAGCATTTGAAAGAAAAGATTATTTCATAATTTCTTTCCTGTGGATGATTTAGCTTTATGCTGGAATCTATCATCTCTTAATGTTGAGTAGGTGAGTATAAGAATGCATTATCAGCTTAATCTCATGAATGGGAAAACCACACCCTGCACAAGATGACTGGAGAGCAGCTCAATAGCATCATTTTTCTTTCTTTTTTTTATTAATTTTTTTCTACATACATGTATATTAACTTTTTAAATACACATTTCTTTATGAACCATTTTGGGAGAGAAAAATCAGAACAAAAGGGAAAAAAAACAGAAAAAAGATTTAGTGAACATAGCATGTGTTGATTTACATTCAATCTCCATAGTTCTTTTTCCGGATGCAGATGGCATTTTCTACCCAGACTTTGTTGTGATTGCCTTGGAGAATCACTTTTAGGTATACCTCACTTATTGAAAGGACTGTGAGAATTTTAAAGCACTATACAAATGTTAGGTATTATATAATATATTGGAGGCAACTAGGTGACACAGTGGATAGAACACTTGCCTTGGAATCAGGAGGTCTAATTCCAGCCTCAGATACATACTAGTTGTATGATCCTGGCCAAGTCACTTTACCCCTACTTGCCAGAAAATGGCACCAGAATGCACCAGAAAAGGAAATGGCAAACCATTCCAGTGCCTTTTCCAAAAACAATCCCCCCTGCCCCAGACAGCACTAGTGTGCTGCCATCCAAGGAGTCATAAAGACTTGGGCACTAGTACAGTAATGCACTATAGTAGTATTATAATATTGTTGCACAGTAGAGAGGAGGACAGTTGTTCAGGGTAGCAGTGGTGGAATCCAGATCCTCTGCCAGAACTCCAAATTTTCTTTTAAATTAACATGAAACAAGCTGGGTTTTGTGAAGATTTTTTGGAACTATCCACCCCAGTCCAAGCAGCTAGGTACTGTAATAGATAAAACTCTGGGGTTGGAGTCAGGAAGCCCTGAGTTCAACTTTGTCGTCAGTTACTAGCTGTGTGAAGTTAGACAAGTCACTTAATTTCTATTTGGTTCAGTTTCCTCATTTGTAATATGCGGATAATAATAGCATTTACAACCCCAGGTTGCTGCGAGGATCGAACGCGATAATATTTATAAAGTGCTTAGCACAGTACCTGGTCCAGAGAAAATGCTCTTCTCCTGCCCAAATTTATTTTCCACTGGAGCCCGCTGCCTAGAAGTTCAGAGATGCCAGAGCAGCTTTCTGTGTTAGTTTCCTTTTCCCCTTAGTTTTCTTTTCCTCTGTAGTAATCAGCTGCACTTTCTAGTTTCGATTTCCCCACCCACTCTTTGCTCATCTGTGACGTGCAGGGTTCTCTTCAAAAGCAGCGTATGCAAGCATCACCCACAATCCGCAAACCTTGTCCCTTCTGCATCCTGAGAAAGCACACCAGAGCAGCCCTGCAGACAGCTACCTGCAAAGCAATTAAGACCAGGCTACAATCTAGCAGGACTTTGTAGCCATCACCGGGCAATAAACATGAGGTAAATGGATTTCTTTTTTCTTTGTTTCTCTCTCCCTGCAGGCAAAGATCGTCCAGCCAAAAATTTCTCATGAATTCTAATCATCAAGCAATCCTGCTTTTCCATGAATGCAGATGATCCTGCATTCTACCTTCCAATATTTGCTTAGTCATAGTCTATTAATACAAACAATAACCCATTATCAGGATGCTTTATAGTTGGGATTCCCTCCCTCCTCTCCCCTGCTCCATTTCAATCATCTCTTCTGACTGAGGCTGCCAGCTCTCCTGGAGAAAATAGAGAAGCTAGCCTGGGCTTAAGATAGCATTTCAGAGAAAGGTCAGTTTTTGAAAAGAAACTATTGGCAGTAGTAGGCCTCTCTCACACTTGTTAGGGAATGGGGGGAGGGATGCAAGATTAATAAGTAAGACAAGAAAGGGTTTAGGAGAGGGAAGAATCCTATTTGTTTCTATTTGGTCTGGTTTGGTTTGGTTTTGTTTTTGCTTTCAAGAGTAATAATAAAACTGATGGTCCAAAAAGTGCACATCCAGAGATGGTCAATCTCTTGGGGTGAGGGATTTGTCTTCCATTTTTATATAATGAGGATTTTTGAAAGCGCCCACCATAGCAGGTTAATCAATGTTTCATGAGTTTTGTTTGCAAAGCTGTTAGTGCCCCTCCCTAGGATCGGAGGTAAATTCCCATCCCAGGCTAGCCAGGACAAAGCCTGGAGTGCTCTCAGGAGCATCTCCAAACTCCTGGACCAGAGAGCAGAGTTAACAGTTGGCAGGCTGCTCTGGGATCATTTCTAGTCATTATTCACCACTGCTTGCTCCAACAGATTTCTTTGCTTCTGAAAGATTTTCCTTACAACCCTAATCCTGCTTGGATCATTCCTTTACTTTGCAACCCACTGGCACAGTTCATTCTGCTTTTTCTGCACATTGTCTTGTCATCTCTCTCATGCCCATTGTTTCTAATTTTCTTGGAATCACCCAGGGAGCAAAGAATCTTCAACCCCTCACAGCAGCTTGCAGGAGACTTGGTAAATATATCTTCCTCGCCTTTGTTCTCATTCACAGACTTTTTAATTGGTCTGTTGACTACTCCCTTAACATGGGCTCTATGTAGTTTAAAATGAAGTTAGACTACATGAATAAAGTTTGTTTTCCCATCTCCTAATCCAAAAGGAGAGGTTTAAGATATATACCTCTAGGACCATGTGAGCTCTAGCTTTGTGGAACTGATAAGGGCCTTCTCCTCCCATCTGGAGCAGCTAATGCTAAGATTAAACCCTGCCAACTGTGCTGTGTGTGCCCATTACTTAACAGGCTCATTCCTATATCTACAATTGTACAGCATACCCTAGACCTGTCCCATTTTGATTTAATGATGAAATGTAAATACTCTGTGCACAGAGATTTTATGAGGTTCATCTTTCTGCAAAGGACACATACCAATGTGTCGAGGTAAGATAGCTGCTATTTTTCTCTCATAAAGCTATGCAGTTGGACCGTCCTATTTACTCATTCTGCAAAGATCACAGAACCCTAGATCTAGAACTGAAGAGGAATAAAGGGGCCATTCTTTATTTTATATACAAGAAGACAGGCTCAGAATTGCATATTTGACATTATACAAATAATTGTTGTCTTTTTCTTCTTTCTTTCCTTATTTTGAAGTAATGGAGATTAGGTGACTTTTCTAAGGTCACACAGGTGGATGGTGCATAATTTGGTTGGATATAAAGAAAACCACAATCAGTCATATCTTTTTTTTATTAATTGGCTTGGATTTGAACTCAGGTCCTCCTGATTCCAGAATCAATGCTCTACCCATTTTGCCACCTAGCGTCCTCCCCCCATAGTAGATGTCATAAGCAGCATTTGAACACAGGTCCTCTGAGTCCAGAGCCAGGGGACCTCTTTTTCTATGTCTCATCATAGCATCCAGAAATCTTTGATAGTTGGATAAAGAAATCTTTAGGAAGCAGTGCTCATTTTTTCCAAAAGTGATACTGGCTATGGAAAGAGTTGGGGAAGAATTTTGGTTTTTAAACAGTAGGTGATAGCAGAGGATGATAAAAGGGAAGAAATAAAGTAAAAAGAGTAATAATGGGCAACCTGAGGAGGGAGTAAAGATGGAATACAATTAGAAATTAAAGTGATGGAAAAACAAAAGATATTATTTTATAAAGTACTGCTTAAAATATACAATTTTTTTTTAAAAATTTACTCTATAATAACATTTAGTTCAAGGTGTCCAACCCACACCTATAGGGCTGCCCTTATTCTAAGATGCCATATTGGTTCTCCTCCTAACTCCTACTTTATACACTCCCTTTAATGGAACTACTTTCTTTCCCAGACTACTAAATATAAGTATTCCCCAAAACTTACCCTTATCTATCTGCCCTTCTTTCTTAGTAGCTTCTCTTGTGAATAGCTGATTCACTTCCAGGCATTACTTCTATTCAGATTATTACTAAATCTCTCTCACCAATCTGAACCTCTGGGCCAAGCTTCAGTTCACTGCCTTCAAGTGCCTCTCAGAATTTGTTTTTGTTCAGTCATTTCAGTCATGTACAACTCTTTATGATTCCATTTGGGTTTTTTTTTTGGCAAAAATAGTGGACTAGTTTGCCATTTCCTTCTCTGGCTCATTTTACAGATGAGGAAACTGAGATAAATAAATTAAGATAAATAGGAATAAATAAACAAAATAAACTGCTCACAGTTACACAGTTAATTATCTGAGGTCAGAGCTGAACTCAGGAAAATCAGTCTTCTTGACTCCAGGCCCAGCACTTTGTGCCGTCTAGCTGCCTCTAAGAAACTTCTATGTGTCCTACCATACCAGCTTAATCAATGTGCTTAAAAATAAACTAAAATAATTATCATCTTCCTTTTATAAACTATAGCTTTCTCTCTGCACTTCTCTATTTCTGTCTTCTAGTTTAAAAGCCTGGCTTGTGAAGTCTGCAGTCAGTCTTGATTTATTTTTCTCCCTCTATTATAGTTATCAAGTCTTATTGATACTTCTATAATGGTAGAGCATGGTGTTAACAGGAAGAACACTTGAGTCTGGAGGCAGGAGACCTGAAGCCCAGGCCAGAACCTGCTGATAATCTGTAAGGTGCCTCCCATTATTATAATGACAGGATTCCAACTCAGTTTTCTCCTCTGTAAAATGATCACAGATACAGAGCTGGATTGAGACTTTAGAAGCTGTCTAATTCAATCTTCTCATTTTACAGAGAAGAAAACTGAGGCTCAAAGAAGCAAGGTGAATTCCCCCAAAGTCACAGAGGCAAAAGACTTAGAATTGAAAGCCAGTGCCTCTGATTCCAAATAAAATATTTGAAATCTCTACTGGAACATGATTCCTCAATGGTCACTTCCAATTCTAAGACCTTATGGCTTTCGTGATACCTAACAGCACTTTGTTACGGATCCATGACAAGGAATAGAGATGACAGGAATGTCATATCAAACAAGAGGTTATTGCTATTGTCTACCTAAAATAATATGGATGACATTGGTTTCTGTCCTTCCCATTTTTCCCCCTGCCCCAATCCTTTATTCAGGTAGAGTTATGCTGCTCAATAAATCTCCATTTTGTTTAATTTTTCCCTTCATATAGATTCCTTCAAAGTATTAGATCTTTTCAGAAAAGGTCATTGCTGCTTAAGAACTTTAGCTAAAATGTCATCTTAAAAGCTATAATTTTAGAATTACTTCCTTCCTTTTGGGAATCTTCACATACTTTTCCAATAGTGCAGTATTTCCATATATCTGTGGTGACACAGATGCAGACATTCCTTATAACAAGGCTTTCTCATAATATATACATGTATACATCCTTCTATCAATTCTCTGTGGGGCCCCAATCAATGTGCTCTTCACAGTACCAGCAGAGCCTGAGGGATGTCTATCTGTTGTCCATCACTCTCAATACATAAATAGACAACCTCTTTCATGGTCATGAATTTCTTGGATTCCATCTTTCATGCTACTTTTCTCATACATATCTATACTAATAGACATTGTCTATTTATGCTTACCATGCATCTCTGCATTATTCTTTAAGTGATTTAAACTATTAGTTCTTCGGAAATTTTAGCATTCCATGATTTACAGCCACATAACATCACTAAAAATTTTTTTTTATTAAAAAGATCAGATTTTTTGAGGAAGAAACTTAGGATTCACTGAAAGCATTAATCAAGATAAAATCCCATCCTCTTTCTCCTCTTATTCAACTCTGCTCCTGGTTTATTAAAGGTCTACAATATATGTCTAAGATAGGTTTACCAGTTCAATGAGTTGTCCATCAAATTGTATGTCATTTAACAACAATCTATAAATCACTCATTATTTATTTATTTATTTATTTATTTATTTATTTATTTGGCATTTATTAAGAGATGTTTATGCATCAGGGATGGACCTAAGTACTACTGATATAAAGAAAGTTAAAAACAGTCCTTGTCCTTTAGGAAGAGATGACATTGAAATAATAACATGGTGCACAAAAGATACAGAAAGAGGAAAGTAGATGGAAGGGAATAAGAACCAGGAAGGTGGAAGTAGCTGGGGAGGATCAGGAAAAGCCTTCTCCCTTGAGTGAGATTTAGGCTGAGTCTTGAAGGCAGCCAAGAAAATCAAGAGGCAGAGGTAAGAGTATAGCTCGTTCCAGTCAAAGGATACAGTCAATGAACAGGTATGGAGATAGGAGATAGAGTTTTGTGTTTAAAAAATAACAATTAGACTAGTGTGGCTAGGTCATAGAGAATAAGAAATCAAAGTAGGCCAGAATCTGAAAACTATTAAATGCTGAACAGAGTTAAGATTTGTTCTTGGAGGTAATGAGGAGTCACAGCAAAAGCCATGCTAAGAATGGGTCAGGAGGATTTCTTTTCTAATATAAGTTAGGCTATGGACATTTTTAGAAGTGATGACAATTGGGGAAGGGGGGCAGTAAATAAACCAGAATGGAGGTAAATAAATGTGTCAGCAGGAGAGAATGTGCACAGAGGGAGCAGTAACATAGTACAGGTGAACTTTGGGAATCCCAAACTGGAGAAGCTTTAAGAAATCCCATAGGCACTCATCTTTAAAATATTTTATCCCTACCTTTTCTATAAATATATATGTGAGGGGGGTGGAGAGGTTGGCGGTGATGTGATCCTAGGAGTTAGACATGAATTCATTTAAACCATTCATTTTACAGATTTGCAGGAGAAGCTCAGAAAGGGCTTTCATTCCTTCTTTTCATCTCAAAACCTTTTGAAATCATGCTCCATTCTCTCCTCCTTTGCCTCAGATTGTAGGCAGAACAATTTTTTTTTGCATAAAGGACCAAAAAAGAGAAAGAGAAGTGTCCAAAATGTCATACAAATAAGGAAAGTGGTCTCTCTCCCTTTTCCTAGCCCCTCTAATATCTTTTCCTTAACTGCCCATCATTCATATATATTCAAATATAATTTATATTTGAAAATATATATTCATATATATTCAAATATAATTTATATTTGAAATATATATTCATATATATTCATTTACAATTTAAAAATTATATTTAATAGTTACAATTTTATGTTTCTTGTCTTTAATTTTAAAATCCAGTGGTTAGAATTTTTTTTATTTCTTAAATAAATAAATACTAGAGGTTTTCCCCCTAATGTGGTCCTCAATTTGTGTATCACTTTAAATAGAAAAAAAAGTTCTCCAATCATGTCTGCTTTACAAAAAATAGTCTTTCAATAAATAATAAACATATTTATGAAACATTTCTAAGCCTAAGGGAAAAGTAATAAAATTAAATTAATGATACCTAGGACATTAGCAATATGTCTCTAATTTTGTTTCTCATATAAATGTGACAAACTTTATATATTCTAACTTATGTATTCATTGAATCTCCCAACCTTATCACCCCAAGGCAAATGCCTTTGAGGCTAGAGATTATTCATTTTTGTTTTTGTATGCCCAGAACTGAGCACATTTAAGAAATTATTAATATTTATATATTCTTATAATTTTATTATATGGAATTATATGTATAAATATTATTAATATTTCTATTTACTATGAACCAGGCATTGTGCTAAGTGTTTTGTAATCATTATTCCATTTGATCTTCATAACAAGCTCTGGAAGTAGGTGCTATTATTCCATTTTATAAATGAAGAAACTGAGAAATTAAATAATTTGCCCAAGATCAACCAGCTAGTAAAGATATGGGACCCAGTTAGAACTCAGACCCCAGACCCAGGTGTCTTATCTACTTATAGTCAGGAGAGTGGGAAGATGAGTGGAAGACAAAAGGAAATAGAAAGGTTAGAAATTTAAGAAAAATGTAAGTTAGGGGCAGCTAGGTGTCTCCATGGAGTCAGGAAGACCTGAATTCAAATTCAGCCTCAGACACTTATTAGCTGTGTGATGCTGGGCAAGTCATTTAATCTTTTTACCTCAATTTCCTCCTCTGTAAAATAGGGGTAGTAATGGCCTCTGTCTCCCAGGTGGTTGTTAGGATTAAATGGGATAATAAAGTGCTTAACCGAGTTCTAAGTACAAGTTGTTATTAAGTGGTTTTTCAGTTGTGTCCAACTCTGTGACCCCATTTGAGGTTTTCTTGTCCAGGATACTGGAGTAGTTTTCCATTTCCTTCTCCAGCTCATTTTACAGATGAGGAAACTGAGACAGACAGGGTTAAATGACTGGTCCAAAGTCACATAGCTAGAAAGTGTTTGTGGTCACTTTTGAACTCAAGAAGATGAGTCTTCCTGATTTTAAGTCCAGCACTCTGTGCACTATAGCACCACTTAACTACCATGCTGGATACATAGTAAGTGATATTATATTATTAGTGAAAATAATGACATTTGGGATTATGAATCGCTAGCTATTTCTACCTATGCTTCTGAAACTAAACTGGATTTTTATCTCTTATAGTGAAACATCTAAGGATTCCTTAAAATACCTCCTGCTGATGTTGGATTGTCACTTTACTTGGAATTTACAGAAGGAGGATATTGAGATAACTGATGCAGAAGAGAGAATTGATGACCAACTGGAATATCTGACCATTAAATCCAAAGTCATGCTTTTTAACTTACAGGCCTATGTGAAACATCTAAAAGGTCAAAATGAAGAAGCTTTAGAAAGTTTAAAAAATGCTGAAGAAAAAATTCAAGAAGACTACTCCAATGAAGTGGAAAAGAGAAGCCTTGTGACCTGGGGAAACTACGCCTGGATCTACTATCACCTGGACAGACTTACTGAAGCCCAGACTTACCTGGACAAGGTAAAGGCAAGTTGTAAGAAGCTGCAAAGTCCTTTCCACTATAAAGTGGAACTTCCAGAAATTGAGTGTGAGAAAGGGTGGTCGCTTCTCAAGTTTGGAGGGAAGTATTATGAGAGGGCCAAAGCCTGCTTTGAAAAGGCCCTGGAGTCAGAGCCCGACCACCCTGAATTTAACGCAGGATTTGCCGTTGTCATATACCGAATGGATGACTTTGAGAAAGATGGCAGCCATAGTAAAAGCCTTTCTTTGAACCCTCTGAAGAAAGCACTTAGTCTGGATCCTAAAAGTACATTCATTAAGGTTCTCCTGGCACTAAAGCTTCAGGACATAGGGGAAAAATCTGAAGGAGAAAAATATATTAAAGAAGCCCTTGACCAAGTGGAATCAGAGCCCTATGTCCTTCGCTATGCAGCAAAATTTTACCGGCGACAAAACCAACTGGAGAAGGCTATTGAGCTCTTAAAAAAGGGCTTAAGACTGGTCCCAACCTCTGCTTTCCTTCATCATCAAATGGGACTCTGTTACAGGAAACAAATGTTCCAAATCAAGAAGGCCACATGGAACAAGCCTAGGGGAAAGGACAAACAAGAAGTCAACAGACTGATAAAAACCGCCATCTTTCATTTTGAAACAGTCATCAGACAGAAATCTCTGTTTGTGTTTGCTTACTTAGACCTGGCCGGCATGTACATCGAAGCGGGTCAGCTTGGAAGGGCCGAAGACATTTTTCAGAAAGCGCTGGGCCTAGAGCACGTCAGAGAAGAAGAGAAGCAACAGGCACACTTGAAATACGGGCGCTTCCTGGAATTTCAGAGGAGGGATGGAGATCTCGCTATGCACCACTATTTAGAAGGGATCCAAGTCAGTACCAGGTTTTGCACCACACTTGTGGAGGCTTTGAAGAAATTAGCTCTCAAACGGCTCAATCAGAATTCCTTAGATGCAAAGAGCTTGGGAGCCCTTGGCTTCATCCACAAGCTCAATGGGGAGAAGAAACAAGCAGTAAGTTATTATGAAAGAGCCTTGGAACAGGATCCAAAAAACAGTGATTATATCAGCGCGCTGTTAGAGCTGCGCCTGTCTATTTAAAATCCCACATTTCAGACATCTTAAAACCTTTTATGGATTTTTAAAAATTATTACTTTTATTTTCAATTATTACTTAATACACAAAGTAGATTGTAAGGCACAGACTTTAGCCAAAAGGGGAATGTGTAGTTTTAGTCTCATGCAGAGAAAATACAGGGGACCCTGGGCCTGGCACTGCTTCATCATGATTGGTTGACTGAGGACCAATGGAGGCTGGAGGACTATCTACCACTTGGACTCTTTTCTTATGTATGCTCTTGGGGGGTTCCAGCGTTACAATGCAGCAAGATGGGGAGATGAAGAAGGGCAAGGCAACTCTCTATCATTTAGCTTCACTAGTAACTTGCATAAATCTTCAATAGAAGATGGAGAAATCAATAAGATTATCAACAAGTGTTAAAATGGATTGAAAACCCGAAAGAGAAATTATCCCCAAGAATTTTCATAGTATACACTAAACCTAAAAAAATAGTAAGAAATCTAGCTCCTAAGTCTAACAAAAGTCAGTTACTGGTGTTCATTAGAAATGATGAATTTTTATTTTTTAAATATCTTTTATTATAAAGTGATACTGGATATTATAGCTAGGGAAATACAATCAAGGATAAATAAAATCAAGTTATCTCTAGGTCTCCCAGCTAGAAAAAAGAAATAATCTGAATCATAACTATGAACCATATCCCTAATATGAATATTTTTCCCAGATCAAAACTGTTTTTATCAATTGAAAATACAAAGGGAAAGTAAGTTTCAGAAGTTGTTGGGCCATGACCAGCAAATAAGACACTATTTAAACCCAAATGGGACTCCTAAGTAAGAATTGTGGTGTTTGACCTGAACCTAGATAGCCCATCACAGTGTCCTACTTTGTGGTCTTCAATCAAAAGGACATTTTGAGTCTTTGAATAGCTTTTGAAATTTTTTTCTTTTGCCTAAAGGCTTGAAAAAGGCACCTTGGATCTCCTGGGAATCTTCTGGGCTTTTTCAACTTCCAGGTGCTATGCGGAGGCCAGTTGTTTAAAGGCTGTAAGATCCCAGAGACTATATAACTCCAGTGTTTCTATACTTGACTTTTGTTTATGTCCCTTCTTTTACTATAAGACAAATTTATCTTCATAATCACGATATTAATAGGATATGTAGAAAGTAGACTAATAGTATTTTCAAAGAGATAATTTTAACAAATGAGAAGAGGAAAGCCATAACAAAGAATATTTTCACCTGCATCCCCTCCCTCCAAAAACAAGAGAGTGAGAAGTGATTCTGATAGATGGCAGGTTGCAACAAAAATGAGGACAATTGGATTGGGACTCCAAGCCTAAACATTGCAGAGTTTGGAGAAGTGGGGTGTGTGTGTGTGTCTGTGTGTGTGTGTGTGTGTGTGTGTGTGTGTGTGTGTGTGTTCTTGGAGTAGGGGATGAGACATTCAGATAATAGTCATTGCATAGAGGTGGAGGGATCTTCCAATGAAAAAATGTGCCCCATCCCTTTAGATATATATCAGTGCCTTGGGGCAAAGCCCCTGCTTTCTACCTTCCCCAGCACCAGTTAAAACTCTATTATTAAATAGGACTAATCTCTTCTTAGCTCCAAGCAAGAACAATGCAGGTAACACCTGCCACTTTACTGCCTTCATTCTTCTCCATCATTCCAACATTCAAGGGCATCACCCCAGTCCTGGCAAAGAAGTGAAAGATCCACAGGAGACATCTAGCAAAGAAAAAGAGCTTAAAGAAAGAAGAGAGACATGAAGAAGAAAGCTGTTTATGAATAAGACAGTCATGAGTTTGGGGGCAGGGGGATAGAAAGTTATTAAAGATGGGCAGGGGGTAGTGATCAGGCCAGCAATAGGAATACATTTTGACCTGGTTGCTTGTGTGTGTGTGTATTTTCTCAAGAGAAAATATCAGGTTATAAGATTGAAGTCAAAGAGTGCAATTTTGATTTTTTTCTGAATAACAGATTGCTAGTTCCAGTTACTATTAAAGTCCTTAATAAGAGTTTTGAAACTTAGGAATTCATAAAAGAATTAGATCAGCCATGTATAAAGAAATAGTATTTACTAATACATGGAAAGGCTCGGGGTCTACAGAAAAATATACAGAAGCAATAAAAGAAGAATACAAACATGGTGATCACTAGAACCTTGGGTATATTGCGCTTTGGGAAGAAGACTGGAAATTGATAATAGTTCTTTGGAGAGGCTGCCCTCTGTTCGGTATAACCAGTTCCACTTGGCTTTATATCACTTTCCCTAGTTATAATGGGATACCTTCATATAAAAGTAGCTTTCTAAGGCAGCTGAAAGTCATAGGATTTATATAGAGGGAGAGGGTCTTGTTAAGCTATATCTGCCTGATTTTTCATATTTGATGTAACAAGCAGGAAGATGTTAAATATTGACTGAAAAAGACTGGATAAATCAAATAGGAATATAACTGTATTAGGTTAGATAGAGATGCAGCCCTTCAATTAATAAAATTAATTGGAGTCCAGCCACATTCAATTGTAGGTCACTCACCTTCAGCTGTCTTTTCAAATAATATATTTACTTATATTCTCTTAAGTTCTATAGGGATCTAGGGACCTGTTACAATCATTAATTTCTCTTTCAAAAGCTTGTAATCTCTTTTCAGTAATGAATAAATTATCCCAAATCCCTCCTTTGGTTCATCAAATATTAAATATTTGATTAACTGGAGAAACCATCTTTCCCATTAATAATTATCTTGTTTTTCTGTTATTAAATAAACATTAAAATTATTTAATCACCTTATTTGTCTCTTGTTCTTATTTCAAACCAGCTTAACCCTCCTCTGCATAAACTAACTTCATGACCATTTATTTATCTTTCTTCAAGGCCCCCATGTCAACCCTATGAAACCCTGATATGTCCATTTCATTGCAGTATATTCATCAGTTTGAACTTTTCAATAATTAAACATCTTGCCTCAAGTTTAACTGAGTCCTGAAACTTGGCTTTCCCTTCAGAATAAACTTTCTGTTCCATTTCTCCTAAATGATCCTTTCCTACTAGGGATTTAACAACTGAATCTCTAATTGCAGTGAACAAGATCCAAAGGATCCAAGATTTGGACCCAGGATAGACTCTTGAGGAAAATGGGTAGATCCAGGATATGTGTAGGATGGTGTAGGAGGGAATATTAATAACTGTTTTGGTAATCTTTAATATATTATAAGTACTTTCAACAATACTTTTAAGTAGGTAATGTAAGTATTAGTATCCCTGTTTTTTAGATAAAGAAACCGAAGCTCTGAAATGTTACTTGGCTCGCTCAAGGTCCCAAAGTTAGAAAGTTTCAGAGCTAAGCACTTCCAGCTCCAAACCCAACATTCTTTCAGTGCCATTCAAACAAACTCCACCATGGCTCTATCCTGGACATTCTTTCCTGTTCCCTTTATGTACTATTCATATGGTGATTTCATTTGCTTCTTGACTTCAATTATCAGATTATTATTATCAATTATTAGATTGATTTATTTCTCTCTCTCTCTCTCTTTCTCTCTCTCTCTCTCTCTCTCTCTCTCTCTCTCTCTCTCTCTCTCTCTCTCTCTCTTTCTTTTTCTCTCTCTCTCTCCCCCGCCCCTCTCTCCTTAACCCCTAGGCCTGGATTACTCTTTCTTCTCATCTCTGGTTTTCTTCAAGACTTAACTCAAATTCAACCCTCTTCAAAAAACCTTTCTTAGTCCCCTTAGCTGCACATACAACTTTTTTTCCCTACTTTGTCTTCCATTGGAATGTGAGCTTTTTTAGATCAGGGATCATGTTTTTGCCTTATTTTCTGTTCCCAGTATTTAGTATCAGGCCTTGTACATAGTTAAATGCTTAGATACCTATTTGCTGATTGATTTTGATTACTAAAAATCATCAACTCATATCTCACTTTTGGTAGGCATGTTTGAGACTATCAACCCATATGCTAGCTAAATTACAGAATTAAAGATTTTTAGAGCTTGAAAGGAACCTTAAAGGTGATCAAATTCAATATCTTCAGATCAACAAATGTCTATCTGAAGCATAGCCAGGTGGCACAATGGATAGAGTGCCAGTCCCAGAGTCAGGAAGACCCAAATTCATATCCAATCTCAGATAGTTACTAGCTGTGTGATCGATCCGGAGCAAGTCACTTCACCCTATTGCCTCAGTTTCTTCATCTGCAAAATGAGCTGGAGAAGGAAAAGGCAACCTGCTCTAATATCTTTGCCAATAAAACCACCAATGGGGTCACAAAGAATTGGACAAGATAACAAGGACTAAACAACAAAATTGATAGGTCTCACTTTATAGATGATAGAACACTGAAGTTTAGAAATGTTAAGTCACTTGTCAAAGGTGCTAATAGCCCACCTGAGACTGGACCCTAACGATTTCTGGACTCTTAGTCCAATCAATGTTGAGTCACCTCCGACACACTAACTCTTTTTCTTCTTCATTTTGTCAAGGTCAATCCTGTCCAGCAGAATTTAATTGTCCCATCCTGTTGCCATTGGAGCTGTCCACCTTTCCGAGGTTTTTTCACATGCTTCCAGCAGATGGCAATACTATCTCATTTTGCTGTGGATCCAGGCTGTCTGGCTGGAGGATTTGAAATTCTGTCAGAGTACAGGAAGAGGAAAACAAAAACAAAAACAATCCATCTCCACCCCCAAAAGATTCTATTCAGAAACTTCACAAACCAGAAAAGTAAAATTGAGACTTGAGACTTGATTCATTGAATAGGGAATCCTCACTCAATAAAGTTTATTATTCCTAGTCATAGAATGTTCAACTGGGAGGAGCTGTGGAGTGTGACTCTGATTTTCTTAAGTAGACAGAAAGAAGGTGGAGATTCTTGGACTTATGTCAAAGGAACTCATGCTTCACTGTATTGTTGAAGTGATTAAGTCTGGATACAACTCTGCTGGGCTCAACCACAAAATCAGATTGCCTCTGTACCCAAGGACTATGTATTCCAAGACCACATTTACCAAGATAAATTTTACCAAGATGGATTACCACATTAATCCACTTTTTCCACACTGTCTAATAACCTACCACTATTTTTGACAAAAACCAAATAGCAAATAACGCCTTGTTTCAACTCATTGTGGACTCTCAGATATGGAAGAGACCCAAGCTGGCATCTGATCACTGTGGGTGAGGAAAAAGAACATAGGGCGTGGAGTTAGGCTCGAATCCCATTTGTGCAGCTTTGAACTGGCCATGGGATTTTAGATTTGCAGCTGGATGATCCCTGGAAGTCATCTCATAATTTATAGATGAGAAAACTGAGTCCCAGAGATTAAGTGACTTGCTAGAGGTCACACAGCCAGCAAATGGTGGAGCCAAGATCTGAATCCCACTGCTCCAAATTGTGGTTGTTCAGTGGTTTCAGATCCAACTCTTCATGACCCCATTTGGGGTTTTCTTGGAAGAGATATTGGAGTGGTTTGCCATTTCCTCCTCCAGATCATTTTACAGATGAGGAAACTGAGGCAAACAGTTAGTGTTTGCTAGTGAGGATCTGAGACAAAATTTGAACTCAGGAGGATAACTCTTCCTAACTCCAGCCCAATCACTCTCTATACTGCACCACCTAGCTGTTTCTGATACCTCCATTCAGTATTCTGTCCACTACATCAGAGGTTCTCTTACTATATGTCTTTTTGACTCAATTCTGTCTCTGCCTCTATGTGTTTCTCTGTCTCTCTGTCTGTGTGTCTCTCTCTGTCTCTTTTCTCTTTCTGTCTCTTTGACTCTGTGTCTATGTCTCTGTGTCTTTCACTTTGTCTCTTTCTGTCTCTTTTATTGTCTCTCTCTCTGTCTCTGGGTCTCTGTCCCTCTTTCTATCTCTCTGTCTCGATCTCTCTCTGTCTCTATCTTTCTCTGTATTTTTGTCTCTGACTCTCTGTGTCACTCTCTGTGTTGCTTTGTCTGTCTCTGTCTCTTTCTGGATCTCTTTGTCTCTGCTTCTCTCTTTCTGTCTCTATCTCTGTTTATCTCTCTGTGTATGCTTCTCTCTCTTTCTCTCTCTCTCTCTTTCTCTCTCTCTCTCTCTCTCTCTCTCTCTCTCTCTCTCTCTCTCTCTGCCTGTCCCTATGTTTTTCTGAATGTCTTTGTCATTGTCTCTCTCTGTATCTCTCATTGTCTCTTTGTCTCTGTCGCTATCTCTGTCTGAGTTTCCCTGTCTTTGTCTCACTATCTCCCTCTGTCTTTCTCTCTCTCTCTCTCTCTGTCTCTGTATCTGTATCTGTCTCCCCCCCCCCTTTTTTCTCTCCTTTAGTTTCCTTACCTATAAAACAAGAATATTGGATTAGAACAAGGGTCATTAATTTTTGTGCATCTTGTATCTTTTTGGCAGTCTAGTGAAGCTTATGGGATCCTTCTCAGAATAATGTTTTTAAGTGAAGGAAGTAAAATTCAGAAAATTACAAAGACAACCAATTTTATTAAAATATAGCTATCAAAATAATGTTTATAGAAAGTTAATGGACCCAAGGTTTAGATCCCCTGGAAATGATCTCTCAGGTCTCTCCAGTTTAACTATTCTGCAACAGACCAAACTTCCAACTTCAAGGAGAAATTCCTTATAAAATCTCCCAGGAAGATGGTGACCTGTCTTTTGCCAAAACAATGCCATTGACGATGGTTTTATTTCTTTATGAAGGAACTTTCATTCTGTTTCTGCAGAATACTAATTGTTAAGAAGTTCTCTGTAGTGGTACAATCAGCCAGCCCTAATCTTTTCCCCTTTGCTTCCAGCTCTGACTTGCTCAATAAGTCTAATCTCTGTTCAGTGAGACAGCACCCTTCAAATATTTGAAGATAGCTATCATGTACCCTTCCAAGCCAAACCTACTCGTGTCCTTCAACTAATCCTCACCTGCTTATGTCTCTAACTAGGCTCTCTCCTCTCCTGGTTGGCCTTTGGATATGAACTGGCCCATCAGTTTCATTAAAACGTGATATTTTGAACACAATACTCCCAATGTGCTCAGAAGAGTACAGTCTGTCTGTAAAACATCTCCCTCATTCTGGGTAATATGTGTGCAAGTTCAGAATAGTTTTTTGTTGTTGTTTCATTTTTAGTAATAGAATTGCACAGCAAGTTTGCAGGCTAGTATAAGCCCAAGAACTTTTTTTCCCACATGAATTGACTCAGTTCAAATCCTAAATCCCTAACAAACTCTTTTTCAACTATTCCAGCTTATTGTGATCTCTCTATTCTCTAGAAGCCCATAACTTAGATGAACAACCTCTCTAAATGAACATTGTGCAGTAGAAAGATTGCTGGACTAAGAATCCAGAGGTCTATCTGGATTCTAGTGCTGATTCTTCTAGTCAATAAGCCAATACACATTAGTTAAGTGTCTATTATATGTCAGCCACTATTCTAAGCTATGAGGATACAAATACAACTTTTTAAAAAATACAACTGACCCCAAAGATCTTACAGTATAATAGCAGAAACACACACAAAAAGGAAACTGAAAAGGAGGAGGAGGGTAGAAGGTTCTAACTGGGTCACCTTAAGGAAGTCACTTCACTGTATTGAACCTCAGTTTCTTGATCTGTAAAAAAGTGAAGTAGGGCATGCTGTGGCTCTAAAGACTATATAATCTTTACATGAGCCACCCCCAGAATACCCTCTGCATCAATGAGAAAAGAAAGAGGCAGACTATCCTAGATGAATTTTAACTGGACTTAGCTAAGGTTATTTCTTAACCGGGTCACACTTTTTCACAAAAACTAACAAAACATGGTAGATTCCATGAAACTGGGATGAGTCCATTTTACATTTCCCCCATATGGGTGAAAAAAATACTTGAAAGACAAACCTGTCTCTCCTTGCTTCTGCTCATATTCTCTCCAAAAGCTAGAAAGCAGAGAGAATGGACATCTCATCTTACGAATATTGTGGATTAGTTCTAGAAAAGCCAACATTTTCCTCTATGTTTCTGATACACTAACTATAAAATATGAATATTCTTAGAAATGAACCTTTTGACCTGAATTCAAATCTGGCCTCAGATACTTAACACTTCCTAGCTGTGTGACCCTGGGCAAGTCACTTAACCTCAATTGCCTCAGCAAAAAAAAAAAATGAATATTTTACTCACTAATATGTCCATCAGGATAACTTAGCTCCTGGTGGCACCTCAAAGCTGAGTTGGTTAATTTTTTCCTAAGGTCAGAGTGAAGAATATGGACTCTAGAATCCTTTTACAATAGGTCAACTTTTCTTCTGACCCTATTATGTGCTACTGAATGAAGTTAAAGGAAGTCACATAACCAGGCTAATTTGGTCCATTACATATATTATCTAATTTCAGCTGGGTTCTTAAATGCTGCAATACTTTTATTCTTCCTGAGTTGACTCTCCATTATACACATCTTGGGAGTTGTTCCATTGGAGTTCAGCTCAAACATTGTCTCCTTTATGAAGCATTGTTTGATCTCCCCAGAGTAGCAATTTTTCCCTTATGTCAAGGATAGACCCTTCATTTTTTTTTCAAAAGGACAGTTATCCAGCCTATGCCAGTGTCAAAAACAAAGTCTCCTAGAAACAGACTCTTTACCATCTGGGCCTCCCACAGAAAATCCTCTCTGGACTACCCCATTGTATGGACCACATAGGTCATACCATAAGAAATTTGCCATAGGAAAGCTTTTTAGATACATGTGCCTTTAGCCAAAATAAATACTTGAGTCCATAGCTGACAGTTGACTCAACTCATTAACACAGAGTTTCGATCTATAAATTATCACAATTTCTTCACTATTTGAGAAGTTGATTGGATATAGAAGCTGGGGACCATACATTGAATACCAAAACAAAAGAAAATTGCTGCCTTCTTTGACAAGTAGTGAAATGATAAATTTGGACAGGGACAAACCTTTATAAAGATAAACAATATCAAACCAGATTTTAAAAAACATTATATTCCTAGACTATTAGAGAGACAAGAATTGTCCTCCCTTCAAGATTGCGGAACCTTGACAAAATCCCTGCTATTACACAAACACACACACATAATATTATAAGCAGATAAACAATAACTCTCAAAAATGACTTCAGACAAGTTGTTTTCCTTCTCTGAATCAATTTCCTTATTCATAAAGTAGGGATAATAGTATTTACACTGACTACTTCACAGGGTGATTATGAAGATTATGCAAGTGAAGTAACAAAAAATTATTGTTGTTGCTGTTTTTTATTGATATTATTCTTTCATTTTGATTCACTCTAAGTGTTCTCTGATGATGCATCCTGATATGGAGGTGACACTAGATTTTCAACAGCTAATTAAGGAGACAGAGATCTGAGAGATCTTAGAGATTTTACTAAATGGGAAAAATCTAAAGATGGGCTCCTGCCTAGTTAAGTTCAGAGACATTCGTCATCAGTAATATGATTTTTTTTTGCAAATTAATTCCTGAAATTTTTTCCTAAAAGATGCACTTTGTGTCCAAGGAGTTATTACCTACAATGCTTAAGTCACTACTCTTTTAAAATATTTATATGTTTTAAATGTGTTTTTTTTGAGGAGTTTTCATGTAGCTTCTTATCTTCAGTGGCAAATATAATCATCCACCAAAATACATTTTATTTGCAATATATTTTGGACCACTGGAGGTCCTGAAGCACACTTAAAGATCTCTGACCTTGTCCATTGAACTCAAACAAAAGTATTCTGTATTGATGGCTTCAAATTCCTTCTCCATGTTTGCTACTTCACAGTCTGTGGATAATTATGGTGTAGCGGGATGATGACTGCTGCAAAGGTATCAGTTAATACAGCAGAGCAGAGCCAATGAAAATTTGTCACTCTAAGGGGGGAAGCAAGGGAGGCAGGAAGGAAGGCAGGAGGGAAGGCAGGAAGGCAGGAAGGAAAGAGAAAAAGAAAGGAGAGGAGAGGAAAGAAAAAAAAAGGAGAGGAGAGGAGAGGAGAGGAGAGGAGAGGAGAGGAGAGGAGAGGGGAGAGGAGAGGGGAGAGGAGAGGAGAGAGGGAAGGAGAAAAAAGGAAATGGAGGAAGGGAGGGAGGGAGGAAGGAAGGATATATGTTTGTGCCAGGGCTGTGCATTCCAAAGAATTCTATGCTTTATTTTACCTCGGATTTTTAAGGAAGTATAGAATTTGACTGGGTAGAAATGAAGCATAGGTCCTCAATAGTTTATGCTCATTATTACTAAATATAACAATTTCCCATATAATACACATTTATCATACATTAGGGACATTTGTATTAACCACTTAATATGAGCAAGGCTAGACCAAATGAGATATATAAAGGCTACCACCATTCAATAAGGAGGGAAAGATGTGGATACAATTACATATTAAAACAGGGTATAGAGGTAGAGAAGGAGTTTGAATGGAATGCAAAGCCGGAAGAAACCTTAGAGGCCATTAAGACCAATTCCCTCATTTTACAGGTAAAGAAAATGAGGTATAAGGCCTATATAACTTGTCCAAGGAACCACATCATAAAATAAATTCCCACTTGACATAAGGACAAATTGCTATTCTGGGGAGATCAAACAATGCTTCATAAAGGAGATAGTGTTGAGCTGAGCTTCAATGGAACAACCCCCATGATATGTACATTGGAAAGTCAAGTGGGGAAGAATAAAAGTACTACAGCATTTAAGAGCACCACTGAAATTAGATAACATAAGTTATCAGCCTGGTTGTGTGACTTCCTCCAACTTCATTCAGTAGCACATGAACGGGGTAAGAAGAGGAGCTGACCCTTTTAAAGCGATTCTAGGGTCCATACTCCTCACTCAGACTGTAGGAAAGAATTAATCAGCTCAGCTTCAGGACACCTCTAGGACCTAAGCTGTCTTGATGGGCATGTGAGTGAGTGAAAAGTCACCCAGATCACCTTATGTAAACAGCCCCAGACTGTGATTAACATTCTATCTGGCCACTCATTAAGATGCTAAGTCTATCTCCTTGCCTGAACATCTTGCCACCTGTGTCTGCCATTTAACTCCTTCTTCCCAGTAAGCACTACCCTTTGGCCTTTGCTTATATTCTCATTCTGGGAACAATAATCCAATCAGTAATATTAAAGTTACTGAGAAGAATGAGGCAGTTTACTGCTCTGCAACTTCAGTCATAAACCTTATGCCTGTCTAAGCTAAACTCCCCTTATTTGGCAGTGTTCTTCTATACATGGTATGTTCCCTTACTAGATTCTAAGCCCCTTGGGGACAACAATTATCTCCTTTTTCATATATATATTTCAGTACTTAGTATTTGCTGAAATAAATGTTTATTGCTTGATTGAGTCAAATCATAAGGTTAAGGTTTGGCAAGGATGAAGAACAGCTTTCAAAAGCATGAGGAATATGGATAAAGAAAGATAATAAGAATACAACTGAATAGAAAATTTCAAAATTATTTATCATGGAAGTGGACTACTTGTAGCTGACGAGGGGATCAAAGTTTAAAGCAGTTCCTATTCTTTAGTACTGCTGAAGTTGAATGGAGTAGACCATAATAGTTGAGATCAGGGAACTAGGAGATCTAGATGTTTGAAGGAATATGAACATGTGGGTTGAAGTCCCCTACTATAAGAGGGACGCTAGTGGTGAAGAGAGATTGTGATCCAGGTACTGAACATCTAGAGGAGGGAGAGAACATGGTCTGTGGGTAGGAAAATTACTTACATCAGGATTTGCATTCTTCTGGATGGAATGAACCTCAGAGGAGGGGAAACTCCTCAGTAATGGCAGCCAAAGAAAGATCTGGAATTAAAATTGGGAAGGATGGGCAATTGACCCTTAGAACTCTTCGTCTAGAACCAGTGTTCTGGGGATTTGAAGAAAGTGGTTGTTATTCAGCCATATCTTACTTTTTGTGAGTCAGATGGTGTTTTCTTGGCATAGATATTAGAGTGGTTTGCCATTTCCTTCTCCAATTCATTTTATAGATAAGGAAAACAAAGTTAAGGATTACACAGTCAATAAGTGTCTAAGGCAGGATTAGAATAGAAGTCCTTCTGACTGAGGCTGACATGCTATCCAGTATGCCCCGTAACTGTCCCTGAAGAAAGTAGATCTGGAACTAAAAGGGATGATCAGGAACTTTTGAGGGGGAATCGCTGCCTATACCTCAATTGCCACTTTCTCTCCGGCTCTGAAGATAAACCCTGCATACCCAGATTATATGCACTGCTTCTAGTCCAGCTCCAGAAACTATCAGTCAGAAAAAACCACCATTGTGGTAGAAGTGGACTGGCATTTCAGTTACCACTAATGCCAATTGACAATCATCTACCAACTACAGACAATAAACCCAAGATCCCTAGGAATGACAACACTCCTCTACCCCTAGACCACAAGCCCTATGTGTACAGCCTGCCCTTTGAATCCATCATCCTTATTCCACATAATATCTGCTGTTCTGCCTGGTCTCAACTCCATGGAACAAGATACCCTTCCTGGGTGAAGGGCATTACTTCTAATCTCATCACCATGCTGCTAACTTGATCCCTTCTTGACTACCTCCCTCATTCTCTTCTCCCCTATGATTGGAGGGCAAGAGTGGAGAGTACTAAACTCCTTCTAATGACTTCCTTTACACCGGGAAGAAAGTGGACTTTAGGCTTACTTCAGTCTGCATCTGGTGCTCTCCCAGATCTAACTCCACAGAACAAGATACCTCCATGAAGATCATCCCCTGGTACTTCCCACTCTTTTCTTGACTCCTTTTGTATGTTTTCTCCTCTACACTGTAAATCCCTTGAGGGCAGGGATTATCTTTTGTTATTATTATTATTAATTATATCACCAATCAATGCTTATTAGGTTGGAATGGATCAGATTGGATTGAGTTGCACTGGATCATTCATATGTTCAGGAGATGAGATGTAGCAACTGAGTCTGCACTTCCTGTGGCCCCCACCTCCTCAATAGCCACAGTTACCAAAATATTAGGAAACAATGTTCTTACCACTAAAGTCTTTGGAAACATCAAAGAATGTAGTCATATTAATGGAAATGATACTAGAGAAGATGCATAACCATCAGTTTTACCCCTGCACACTAAGGACTAGTAGACCTTTCCATTTGATGTATAGCTGAAACTTCTTATGTGTTGATTCCTTCTATTAGAATGTGAGCTCCTCCCAAAAAAAATAAAAAAGTAATGGAGGGTAAAGGAAAGCAAAAATATCACTTCCTTTCCTGATCCTCTTTAGTATTAATTAATTTAATGCCGCTTAATACTACTAATCCCTTTGCTGATTATCTCTAATTTATCCTGCATATATCTTTTTGGTATATGATTATTTGTATATTGTCTTCCCCATTAGATTTTTGAACTCTTTGAGAGCAGGGGCTGTCTTTTACCTTTCTTTATATGCCCATTGCCTAGTATAGTGCTTGGAATATACTAAATATGTATAGTAACATTAATAAATGCTTAAGCAATTGGCAAGAATGGCATTTAGTTACCTGCTATCAGGCATGGCTTGGTAGAAAAGTTGTAGCAAAAAGGAGTTCTGACAAATAGGAATGATTGGATACTATACTCTGATCATAATCAATTAAATTTAAAAAAATATTTCATAGGTACTTAGAAGTAGAATTCAGGAAAAAACAAACAAACCTCAGAGATATGTCATCTAACCTAAAATCCCATTTTTCAAATGAAAAAAAAAAAAAAACAGGGAAGTCATAGAGCTCACACATGAAGTGAGTGGCTAAGCCAGGATTTGAACCCACATCCTTTTACTCTAAAGCCAAAACATGTGCAATTCCTGCCTGTTTTGATAATATATACTTTGGCATCTATTTGTACCTAGTTTTCTCTGGGAAAAAAAATCAAAACAACATCCATTTTATTATTTATTTATGACCTTTTATAGACCTATCAGGTCAAAACCTCTGAACCATCCATCAAGAAATATCATAACAAATATTACCTACATAAGTACATTTTTTGCCCTTTCTGTAGGAATCTTCCACTAAAGTTTTTTTCCCTGATGGCATTTGGATGGCACAGTGGACAGAATGATAAACCTGGAGTCAGGAAGTCCTGAATTCAAATTTAAACTCAAACACTTAATAACTGGGACAAGTCTCTTACTTCCATCTGCCCCAACTGTAAAATAATAATAATAATAATAATAATACCTATATCACCTATTTCACTTGAGATAATAATTCTAAAGCACCTAGTATGATGACTGATACATACTAGGTGTTTAATAAATGATTATTCCCTTCCCTTCTAATGGGGTCTGTTGTTTCATTGAATGGTCGAGGTTACCCTGGGTTCTCATAGGTTAAACTAGTTGGGCATAAGCTCTATATAGTTCTACTTAATTGGAAAAACTTCAATATGGGTCCAGTGATGAATTTTATGTCCTTTGTCTTAGAATTCAGAGACTAATTCTCAGACTGATAATGTTTATGTTTTGTTATTGTGAGGGTGAAAAGGATACAACAGCTGTCTATCAAATTTTATTTGCATTATGCATTTTGCATTAATGAGAGAAACATCAACACCTATGATATTACACATCCTTGAAGCAGTGAAGCATCCATTTCAATCAATTCTCTTTTTTATTTTGATCAATTCTTAAACTATCTTGACCAGTCCCTTTGTCTGGGGTCCATGTAAGAATCAATAAAACTAGTTTAAGCATGTTACTGTAAACTTTTTTTTATTATATCATTGAAATAAGAAAATATCAGGATAAATAATTGAATCTGGCAGCAGACTACAATTTGCATATGATGTATCTCCAAAAGTGAGCCACTTTCTTGTATTTTTCTACTTCCACAGTACCATATGCAATGGGCTATAGGTATATTTGAGATAAATAACTCAACACACCACTATTTGTTCCCATGAAAGTCACCATTTCCCATGAATGCCCTGTGGAATAGCCAAAGTATAGGCACATAGCACTCCAACAGTGGGATTTAATTAGTAAATAACAAAGTTCCAGAGCTACAAAATCTAAAATTTCCTATGGGATTTTAAATACTACTCCCCAAATGAATAAACATCACAATGGACAATTGTGCATATTTGAAATATATCAAAGGTTTCTCATTTCAGAAAAATTCAGGAGTCTATGCTGATTCTTATTAACTTTTCTGAGACTCTAAAGTAACATTTCAATATTTTTAAAGTAATATGAACATTTCCCCCCAGCAACTTGTAAAAAAAGATCTAGGAGCACACTGAAAAAGTCAAGGGTCCTTGAAGTTAAGGATCATGAAGTCAAACATCATGAAGATTTGAGTAAATGATTTTGAGAGTGATGTGCTATCAAAAGCCATATGTAGGTTGTTGCCTTTTTATTTCTTCTTTCATTTAACTGCAGTCTTTCACAAAATATTTTCTCATTTAAAAATAAAGATGTAAATGGCAGCAATACTTTGGTGAATTTATGGCCTTATCAGCCTCTGTGCTTCTTGATTCAGAGCAAAAGCCTTCTACATCTTTACATCCTGTAGGAAGTGTTTCTTCCACAGAGTCTTCCTAATGTGTTCAGACTTGTCTCTTCTTTTAGCATCTTAGAGACATCAACTACTTGAAAGGTCATTGACCTGAATGCCCCCTTCTTTTCCCATTCTTGCCAATTTCATTCATATATGCCTTCTCAGGTGCAAGTAGAAAAATTGCAAGCACAGAAAGAAAAATAGCCTAAGACATAACAGAAAGCATTCAAATGGTTTTTTTTCTGATATAACATCAGCTTTCCATTAAATGGAATTGATTCTTTTATTCTGAAAGCTAAAGGGAAAATATCATTTTTCTTCCATTAATAGCTTCCATTTATTTAAGGTTTATAAAGTTATTTTAAAAATTGCTTTAATGTTTATAAAGTTATTTTACATTCATAATTTCCTTCAGTCCTCACAACAACCCTGTGAGGTAGGTTTTGTTGTTCTCGACTCCCCCTATTTTAGATGAAGAAATTGAAAACCCAGAAAAATGAAATAGTTTGCCCCAAATAGTTCAAGAGAGTCAGAGGCAGACTTGTAACCCAGGTTTCCTGAAACATACAACAGTCTAACTATGATGATGTCTTGCTTTTCAATCAAGCTTTATTAAGAGGTTATGCTCTGAGCCAAGCATATATGTTGAGGGATGTTTAATTTGTTCCCTTCCTTACATGCAAGTATGGTTATTCCCCAAGTCACCCTTCTTAAATGAAGCTACCTGAAACCCTTTAAGGTAAATGTAAGGGTATTACTGGGCATCTCTGGAATCTCTGTAAAATTTTACAACAGTTTCTCCATTCTCCTCTTCCAAATGAAGTCCCAAAAGGTGATCTGAATTCTCACAGGAAAATTCGTCCTTTCCCTCTCCTTTGATCAATGCTCTATTACAGGAAGCAGGCCTGGCATTTGCATTAACCATCAGTGTTTTCTCAATCAAAAGCCTTAAGGAGGACTTGACAGCGTATGTACAGAACAGCAATGGGACTGAAAAATGAATATAGTATTACAGATATTTTGTCTTCATCATACTATACCAAGAAGGACAATCTGATGAGAAGAACTAGCTAAAAATCTTAATTTGAGAAACAATGTGAAAGGCTGAACACAAAAATCTCACCATAGAATTGTGATGATGTGGAAGTTCACCGGTTCCATCTAGATCAATTTATGGCATTTAGTTCAATTTATGACATTAAAAAAAAACAAAAACAACTAAGTCATCAATGCTTCTAATGGAATGTTCAGAAATACAAATGATATTTGGAGAGAAAAGAAAGTGTGATTTTGTGTGGTTTTCACATTGGAAGCAAAATCCAGATCTGAGGTAGACTTTTGTACACAGCTAATGTAATGTAAGACTTTTCTACATATTTAAAGAGAGAGCTTAGCATTTGGACAGTTATGGAAAAGTAGCCTTCAAGTTATTAGGAAACTGGTCTTCAAGTTGTAAAGCAACTTAACTTGATGGTCTGCAGACATGGACATAGAGAAAGAAATGGGAAAAGAATGGGAGAAAGGATTGAACTGGGGGTTCTATTTTGGATCTGGGCTAGAGTAAAAGTTCACTCAACCATGAGAAAATGTGTAAAATCTTTTCTCCAAGTATCATAATAAAGATAGAACAATTTGCTAAATATTACAATTCACCCCTTACTGAGAAAGGTCAAGGAGTAGGGATAAAGACATAAAATGTCAAGAACCACAGTTAGATGTACAAATTCTGCTTCCCAACTGAGCCCAATTTGCAGCACTATGATTTTATTTCTAATTATAATCAGCTATCTTAGTCACTTCTGGTATTATCTCTGTGGCAGAGCTGACAAAAGAATGAGATTAGAATTGACCAGCATATATTGGAAATAAAGAAAACACCAGATGGAATCAATTTTTCTTTGTCATTTGCCTTTTTATATCAGTTATCTTTTCCCCCTATAAAAATATAATAGAGAATCATTCACTTGAGAGATCATGTTTCAGATGGGGAATGAATCTAAGCTGTGGCCCCAGTTTTCACACTTGCAAATGTTTCTAGGCTCTATGGGAATTGGTCATGTGTGGTACCCAGATACTCCAGTGGTCATTAAGTCTTCATCCTTGTGGTCTAGTTCTCCTGCCACAGAATAAGCCACTGTTCCATTAGGCCAAAGTTGCAGTTTAGGACCAGCATCTTCATCAAGAGATTGCACTTGGGATGTTTTCATCTTTTTTAGAAGTCTAGCAAAGCTAAGTAATATAGAACTGAAGATCATTGAAAATCCACAGAGAAGGAAAGCTGCAGTGTAACTGCCAGTAGTGTCAACCAGCCATCCTGGTAGGAAAACAAAACAAAACATTGTCTTTATTAAGGTGTCAGTTCAATTACTTGCCCCTTTTTAAGACTGAATTATTTGCAATTACTAGAGAAAGTGCCAAAATAATATAGAAAATGTAGGTTATTGAACTAAGCAACTTGCTTTAAGACATCAACTCCAAGTTCCAACCAACTTTTATTTTCATTTTTATTATGGTACAACCATTCATTTCTCCTATTCATTCCAAATTCCAGACAGAAGTTGGTAAGGGAGAAATTGTAACAAGTCCTAATAAATTTATTTTAACTCAAATTAATAGGGTGTTTTAGAATATTAGGATGGATTTGGGAGGGACATGGAAGTTTTCATGGGAGTCTTTATCATTCATATATTTGTCCCTCTGCATTATATAACATAATTATAAGAAATGTAGAAGTCATTGAACTAAGCAACTTGCTTTAAGATGTATCCTCTAAGGCCCAACTTCTTAAACTGTAGGTCATAATCTCATACAAGGTCTCATAACTGAATGTGGACATTATGAAATCATGATTTAATATCAGTAATTATTTTTTTTGTAAACCTATTTTATATATTTATATAACCAGAACCATATAAAAATTTCTTGGATGTAAAGAGGTCATGAGTGGAAAAAGTTTAAGAAGTCCTATTCTAAGGCAAGGATTGTTAATGTTTTTTTGTTTCCCAGATCGTTTGGCAGTCTAGATAAGCCTATGAATTCCTCCTCAGAATGAAGGTTTTAAATGCATAAAATAAAATTACAAAAAACTTTATTAAAATATAATTAAATATATAATTTATTATTATTATTGGAAGAATAATCAGAATATCAAATTGTTAACATTATTTTAAATTTGTGTACTGCCACATCTTCAATCCTTATGTGAATATTGAAGAACAGGAAATAGGCACAGAATCTGAATCATAGCATCATATTAGGAAACCGATGTTATGGAATTAAGGGAATAAAAGCAGTTCTTAGCTATTTTTTGTATAAAATATACAAAAATGAATTATTTTCTTTTAAAAATTATTCTGACATAACTTATCAATCTAAATTTACATTTCAAAGAAATTAATACTATCAAGTCTACACTAAAGGAAACCACCCTCCTTCAATACTATTATAGAACTAGCAATAAATATCTGGGTCTGTAACATATTTAAAATGTTGCCGCTAAGCACTAAGGAATTAAGTGACTTTTCTGTGGCTATACTACTAATGTGAATCAGAGAGGCCTTGAACTAAGGTCTTTCTGATTCCAATACCTAGTGTCTATCTGCTGTACTGCTCCAAATCCTTTACACTTAGAAATGGTAATGGAAAAACTGTAATAAGTGACTTTACTTCAATTCAAATTCCAGAGTGTTTTAGAATACTGGAGAGGGCTTGAAAGGGAAGATAAAGAAGCATTGTCCATGAAGGCCTTCAGTATTCATATGTATGTCTTCCATAAATCATCTAACACAAAACACAGTATGCAAAATGACCTAAACTTTCCATGTACATTGTTTTGGCAGCCACAGATATTCCCCAGTTTGCCCATAGTCAGTGTAGTTCAAAGGAGATGCTGAGAGCACACATACTATTTCTTCAAGAATTCTCATCCTTTTCATACATCTGATCTGTGAGTATTCCACAAGGTACCTAGGAAGGTTGCTTTTCTCCTTCTATACTGTCCCTCAGATAGCTTGCCAATTCAAATAATTTTATATATGATTTCTATCCAAATGACTCTCAAATCAATATTTCCAACCTTTACCTCTTTCTTAAGCATCCTAGAAATGATTTTAATGTATTGCAAGAGGTCAGAGAGGAGTTCATTTCAATTGCATGATATTTTGAATTAAATATGTCAATGATTCCCTCCATCAATATGTATAATTAAGAATGAAGATAAAATTATAATGTTATACATGCTAAATAAAAGATTATGTGACAAAGTATACATTATATAACACTATATAAATGTGTTGCTATGTCAGTATTTATAGATGTGTAATGTGTTATAAATATCCATAAGTCTGATATATGTAAGAGAGAGAGAGAGAGAGAGAGAGAGAGAGAGAGAGAGAAACAAGAGACAGAGACAGATTAAGAGATGAACAAGAGTGCTTACAAGAATTTCTATTTAGTTTAAGAAGAGTCTAAGTTTGGAAAGTCAAGTTGGAAGATAGCCGTTTCATAACTATGTCACTCTATTTCCCCTATCCTAAATCCTCTGTCCCCCCTCATTTTTATTTATTCATTGATTCATTTATTTTTCTATTTATTTATTTGGTTGATTGGTTGACTGGTTGTTTATTTGTGTAATTATCAATTATTCACTTACCAAACAGGGCTGGTGGTTTAGTACGAAGGGGAGTATTACTCTGTGAAACTGACCTGCAATAGGTGGGCTCACCAGGTACGGGACTGCATGGAGGAAGTACACCACACCCAGAGCTGATGACAAGGAGGTGGTTCCCACCACTTCAGCTGTCACTACAGGGATCAGGGTCACATAGGCACCATCAAAGTACCCAAAGGTACAAGAGAAAGGCACGAGCAGGGGGAAACTTTGGAGCATTGGAAGGAAGAGGTAACAGAGACCATCTAATCCCACAGCAAAGAGGTAGCAAATATATCTGGAGTCCTTCAGGCACCTGTGGATTGGAAGAACAAAAGTGAGCATGGCTTGTACAGAAGTTGCTCTGTTCTCATTGAGGAATTCTTTTTTTTAAACTCCTGAAGTGTAAATTAGCAAACACTGTAATTACTTCTGGAGTCAACTTCTCACATTTTTCTGTTACTGAAAAATTCATTGCATATTCCTGTATTATTTGACTATTCCTCCTAATTTCTATGTGTGTGTGTGTACATGGCAGAGCAGAAAAATTGAGACATAAAAGAAAAAAAGAGTTTAGCCATCCATTATTGGCACTAGGAGTCAAATCCTGTTATTATGCCTGTTACTAATGCTCCTTATCACATACTGTTTTGCTTTCTGTTGCTTCATCTATGATCCTACCTGAGTTAAATAGATTAATTAAATTAAATTCAACTCAACAAACAATAATTGAGCACCTAATAAGTGCAAGGAAGTATGCTAGATACTGAGATAGAAAAAGAAGTATACATTAGGAAGCATACATTCTGATTGAATTATAGTTAATATGGAGAAAAACACATTAAGGTTCACTCAGCCTAACAACATCTCATTTAATTTTCACAATAATTTTGGTAAATAGGAGTTAATATTATTCCTGTTTTACAAAACAAGAAAATAAGGGACTTTTCTAGGGTCACACATCCATTATGTGTCTGACACAAGACTTGAATGAAGTCCTCCCTGACTCTGGGTCAGCACTCTATTATGACATTGGCGAGGTGGAAAGGGAATGTTCTATGTAATGTAACATGCCCAGAAATAAATAAATACAAAGTGTATATAAAGTCAATATGGAACAACTTCAAGAGGGAAAAAGAACCGAGAGAACTAGAAAAGGTTCAGGACAAGGAGGGGGTGAACAGCAGCAGGAAATAAGGATGTCTTGTAGGCACTTGAGCTGTATTTTAGGAAAGGTTAACTTAGCTCAATATATAATGGAAAGGATCTCAAACATCTTAGTGCAGTTTTAACCTACTAAAGGAAAGAAAAGCCTAGAAGTTGGGATAGCTAGTTGGTACAGTGGATAGAGGAGAACCTGAGTTCAAATCTGACCTTAGACACTTAACACTGTTAAGTGGCTGTTGTGACTCTGGACAAGTCATTTAACCTCAATTACCTCAGAAAAAAATAAAAATTTTTAAAAAGTCTAAGAAGTAGAATAAAGGGGCTATGTATGATGACAGTCTGGCTGAGATCATCACTGATTTATTATTTTAGGATTCAAAACTCTCACAATCATGCATTCCAGGTCATTAAAGATTTTGTTCCCTTCTCCCATTCAATAGTGATATTACCTTGTGTTTAAGTGAGTCAGCATTAAATGAGTGAATCAAGAAGGACTAGTTTCAAATCCTCTAACAATTGTTAGCTCAATGACCATGGATAGCCATTTAATGTTTTTGAGCCTCAGTTTCCTCATTCATAAAACTGGGAATGTGTTCGTCTAGTTCTCACCTAGTGGGATTATTGAGAGAATATCAATGAAATAATGCATTAAATTATCTGTTAAACTTGAAAGTACTACACAAATAATAGTTATTATATTGCTGTTATTATTATTATCATTCAGCTCTCTATTCATTATACAACATGTTCCTAGCTATTATTTCATTACAACCTCATGATAACCCCAACTTCATGAGATAGAAAAGGAGGTTCCTTTTTAATCAAGGATAATTAGTAACAGAAAAAGATCACTTAAAGTGAATCTAGTGAAAAGAGGAAAACCATTTATTTCATAGCAAATAATTGGGGGGAATAATTAGATAGCTAGAATAATTTATCTTGAAAAATAAAACTAAAAATTATTAAAAATTAGAATATTTCATCTGATGTTTAAAAATTTAAATTCTTAACTGTACTTATACACTTATTCTTAAAAAGAACAAAGAACACATGAAATGTTAATTGTTTCTTTGGTGTAACTTTTATGTCAAAATGATATGATAACACAATGTGATATTGTTCACTTCATGATTGCTCTTCCCATCTTCCTGAAGGATGGTTATTACTGAACAATGTTTGAGAATTTTGTCAATTTGCCCAAGGGCTTCCCTTAATTCTTTAGACTCAAATTGCTCCTTGAAGTGCTTCCAACAATCAAGGAGATTTTGTTCATTTTAAGCATGGAGGGATCTTTGGGAAAGGTGGAGGGTCAATTTAATAAGTGATCAGTTTATTATTGAATATTTTTGTGTTATGGTGACTTCTGCTTCCCTAACCCTAATTGGCCTCTTAGGAAAACAGATCTGGTAAAGTAGACATACAACTGGCCTTAGAATTAGGAAGCACATAAAAGTTCCTCAAACGGCTTCCCTGAGCTCTAAGCATATAGTCACTTAACTTCCAAATGTCCCAGGCAGCTCTCTTAGACTTTATATTGCTGGACAACTGCTGATGTACATCGGTTACAAAGGGTTGTACAGGGTCCTGAATCAAAACAAAATGAAAATTTGTAACTCTAAGCAGTAGGATACTAAATATTCAGATAATAAGAATCCTATCATATACCCCTATGGAAACTGAGATTTTTAACAGATTAAGTGAATTATTTAGGTCACATTATTAGAGAGTGATAAAACTAGTAAGAAGACACATTATGACTCAATCCAGTACCCTTTACACTGTAACATGTGACCTCTTTCTGGTGTTAAATGGAGCTATTTTTATATATACATTTACATATGTGTGTGAGTTAAAAATAGGATGTTAGAATGAAAAGAAATTCCATCTTACATTGGAAAATGATGTTAATTCTTTGCTAAGTGACAGACATTAGAATGAGAAACAAATAATGAATCAATAAAAAATAGATAACAAATTCTTTTCCAAGGGGATTAAGGTTTGGAATTTTTAATTTTATTTTTTCAAGATAAATTTCCCAAAAAAACCCTTTCTCTATATTTGTTATGAAGTAAATGTTAGTCTTTTTAAAATAGATTTGCTTTTTCTGTTACTAATTATCCTTGGATAAGAGGAACCTCTTGTGTGTGTGTGTGTGTGTGTGTGTGTGTATTATCCCTACAATTCCTATCTCTTGAAGCTGGAAGCTGGGGTTATTGTGAAGATCTGATGACATAATGGATAGGAAAGTATTTTGTAATGAGTATTGAATAATGAGGAAGAGAAGGAAGATGATAATGGTAGAGATGATAAACATAAACAGAGTCTATTGGAATCAAATAGTTTTGCTGAAGAAATTAGTAGTAGTAGTTATTTTTTCTATGGTCTGAACCAGTAAACCTTCACTATAAATTATATTTGCTTCTCACTTTTATACATGATGAGATAACTGAGGCTCAGGGAGACTAAGTACTTTTACACCATTCTTACTTCCAAGTAACTTGTAGGCAAAGAGAATGATAAAAGTTCATAGATTTTAAAATTGTAAGAGACTTTGAAGATCATAAACTCTAATTCCTTTATTTCACAGATGAGAAATCAATTGCCCATGATAACACAGATATTATATAGGAAAGGCAGGATCTGACCTTCTTATCTTACTCCAAAACCAGTGCTCTTGCTACTATACCACAGTGACCACCTAACACACCAAAGATTTTCTCTAATGGGTACCTGGGAGAAGTGGATTTCTAGCTGTGTCCCAATGAACATGCAACTATAATTTCACCCATTTTACCTTCTGTCTGTCAGCCATCCAAAGGTAACATTGCCAATAATGTTAATCACACCAAGTATGGACATGAGAAATGCAGCTTGCTGATGGCTCACTCCAACACTCAGGGCATAAGGCACCAGGTACACGAAGAGAGGGCTGCAGCCATAAGCCATAAACAGGATGGATATGGCAAACACCACAAAGTCTGCTATGAATAAGAAGTGGTATTCTTGCTGCAGGGAGCAGCACAGACAGGGCTTACTACATTCTTTAAGTAAAGGTGAGCAGAGGGACAAAGATGGCAAGTTCTCTTTTGGCATTTTGGAGACAGGGTCTTGTTCAGGGAGATTTTTATGGTCCTCCTTCAGGGTGATGGGACGCATCAAGGCACCACAAACACAGAGGTTCAAAACAAAGCCTCCGAGAATAAGCAATGCCCCCCTCCAGGAGAACTGTTCAATCAGGAGCTGAACCACAGGGGCTAAAATAAAGGTCCCAATTCCACTCCCTGATGTAGCTATGCCATATGCAAGGGCTCTCCTCTTGTTAAAATACTTGCCCACCATGGCTATGGCTGGAGAATAGCAAAGTGCAAATCCAAGACCTGGGAAATAAAGAGAAATCTGTTAGTATCATCATATATATAATCCAGAAAGACCCATGATTTCATCAAGGTAGGGGAACTTCCAGTGTGAGCAACTTGAGAGCCCGTCTTCAACTTACAGTGTTAGGGAGTTGTCCATGACACTGGATAGCTTAAATGACTTGCCAATGGCCACCTAGTTTAGAGATATTAATGGTAGAGCTGGAAATTTATTCTTCCTATTGAAGCAGCTATGTGACACAGCAGATACAGTATTGAGCCTGGATTCAAGAAGACCTGAATTCAAATCCAGACTCAGATACTTATTATCTGTGTGATGTTGGGGACATCCCTTAAATTCTGCTTGTCTCAGTTTCCACCTATAATGGGGATAATAATAGCATCTACCATCCAGGATTGTTGTGAGGATCAAGTGAAATAATATTTGCAAAGCATTTAGCAGAGTGCCTGGCACATGGTAAATACTATATAAATGTTAGCTATTATTATCATTATTATTATCTTTGTTGCTGTTGTTCCAATACTACCATGCTGCCTTTAGTTCTACTAGCTATGAGAAGAGAAGTTTTCCACCTATGGAAAGGGAAGGGAACAAGTCTTTATTAAGCACCTACTATGTGCCAAGCACTTTGAAAATATCTCATTTGATTATGCAAACAAATAATCCTGCAGAGAGTTCAATGCAAAGCAACTTCATGCAATAACTTTCTTGGAGTAAGTTATCCATTTTCTGACCTTCCATGCGTTCCCTTTGTCAAGTCTCTTTATAGCTCCACCTGGAAAAAACTTCCCAAACAAAATCTAGGCATTCTATGCTAAATATGGTAAATATTCTTCACTCAAGAAAGGAAATATTTTAAAACTATGGTTCTGGAATAAAAAAAAGAAGGCACTTAGTAAATAATGTATTTACCAAAGTTGGACCTAGGCAAGCTATCTGAATGATTTCAGGAGAAGAAATCTTTTTTTTCTTTTTCAGTTCCTCCTGACTCCAGAGCCAGTACTCTATTTACTGTGCTGCCTAGCTGCTCCAAAATGTCTTTTTCTTGATTTTTTTCCTTAGATGATCCAAATATGTGCCTCATTCCCCACTTGACTTGGTCAAGAAAGTCTTGATGTTTTGGACCTTTCTAAAAATTATGTTGATAAATAGAATGCATATTATTCCATACACTAATACTACACGAATTGAACAAAATTTTAGATTAGATTAAATTTAGATTATAGAAAATCTAATCTGATATTTGAAAGTAATAGTCTCATACATATCAACTATAATTATTTCAATGGTCAAGAAAGAAAGCCTTGTTCTGGATCTTTCTAAAAATAATGTGGATAAATAGAATGCCTATTATTTCATACACTATTACACCAGAATTGAACAAAATTTTAAATTAGATTAGATTAGATTAGATTTAGATAGAAGAAAATCTAATCTGAAGTTTGAAAGTAATAATCTTATATATAGGAACCATAATTATTGCAAACCTATATTAGAAAAGAAGTAAGGACCTGGGAAATATTTAGTACTTCCCCCCTTTCATTCCATTGACTTACAAATGGTCTAGCAGAAAGGCAACTGGACTTAAAGTTGGAAGATTTAGGTCCTTAAACTTACTAACTGCATGAATTTTTTTCTTTGTGTCATTTTCCTCATCTATAAATTCTATCCTCAAAGGATTATTGACAAGAAAGCATTTTGTAAGCCCTGAAGAATTTTTTTAAAAGTATGTGCTCATTTCCTTAACCATCTACTGGAATGGTTTTAACAAGAAATTGCATAACATTACACCATCAAAAAAGAAAAATACTACTCTACGCTTAACTCCAGTACCTGATAGCAATAACCTCTTGATTATTGCTTGCTAATGTAGAAGAAAGAATTTAGCATTTTTCTACATGGCTGCATTCTTTACAACCTAATTCAGGCACCTCCTATGGTGTTCAGTGCCTGAAAATAAGCTGTCCTGTCAGCTGAAAGTTAAATGGCTGTGTCAACATAAGCTAGCCCATCACATTATCTCAATTCAATTTTTCCCAATTTTTATCAGCACACAAAAAGACACTGTCTTCCTATTGCTTAATACAAGCTGCTCCTTTTGAAAAAGATTCACCCATAATTACTCTCCTAAAGGAAGTATCCTTGAAACTGGGCGAGTTCATATTAGCAGTGTTTTGGTTTACAGGGGTCTTTTTATTTGGTACAAACATTTTTAAAAAGCAAAGTTAAGAACTCTATTACAGGAACAATACATACATACACTACAAGAAGGGTTTTCATTTCCTAGTAATAAAGTCTTAGAAGGACCCATCTACAAACTTGAGTCTGTAGCTATCTCATTTTCATTGTTAGGATTCTGTATATGAAGACATCAGTACTTAATTTTAATGATGCAGTTGAACTTAAGGGATGATGCAGTATGATGAGGGTAGTACAATCAATGGGGACTCTAAGCTCTTTTTCTTAACTATTAAATATAGAGAAATACCAGATTCTAAGTGATTTATAGGAGTTATGAAGTAGTAGTTCATGAATGGCTTCTCAGGCAAGATATTATCAAGCCATAATAAACGTGGAGAGAAGAATAGGGATTTGGGGTGCCCTTACCTGTAAGAACTCCAAGAGTGAGGTAGAGGTGCTTCAGGCTGGTGGCGAATGAACTCAGGATGAGACCAGTGGAGGCAAGCAAGCCACCCAGCATGATTCCCACTTGACAGGATAAGTGGTTACTGATAACACTCCCAAGTGGAGCTTCAAAAATAACAATAATTATGATCAACATCAAGGTTTCAAGGGCACTTTGAAATGACAGAACCTTTGCATCAGCAGCACGCGTTATCTCAAAATCTCAAAGGAGTTTCCAAAACAAGACCAGGAAAGGTGATAAATTCTCAGGGTACTTCTGGTACTTTACATGAAAATAAATTTCTAATACTACTATTAGCGAGAAATGGCAACACAGGTCTCATGGGAAAATGTTGGGGATGCTATGTTTAACTTAAGATTATGCAGAAAAAAACCATCAAAGAAAAAGCTTCATTGTTTTATCTCTTGGTTTGGAGGTAGCACTGTTTGCTCATTCATAAATAAAGCATCTATTCACAAGGTTAGTGTAAGACACAAATGAATATATGTAAAATAATTTATAAATCTTGAAGCACTATATATGTCTCATAGTAGCATTTAGTTCAACTTTCACATTTCGCAATATGGTATGAGAAAAGCAGTGGATTTGGAGTATGGAGACTCTAGATTTATCTAATATTACCTGTATAACCTTGGGTGAGTGACTTCATCTCTCAGTGGCCCTGATTCTCCTCTGTACATTTAAGGCACAGAAATGCACCTCTTCTAGACTTGCTTATACTGTTCCCAGGATAAAATGAGATAATATTTGTAAAGCACTTAGCACAGTGCCTGACACATAGGAAGCATTATGTAAAAGGTAGTGATTATTATTGTTATTGTTGCTGTTGTTGTTATCTCTAATGTTCGTTCCAGCTCCAAATCCTATGATTCTAAGATGCATTAATCGGAAGTCAACCTTCAAGTCACCCAACACTTCCCTCCCCAAAATAAATTGTTTAGTAGGGATATAAGCTGCCCTTATAGAACATAACTAGTTGAGATTGGAGAAAAGATTTTATTTATCTTAGTATGTCCCAAGACATTAAATTTTTTATCAAATATATTTTTTATTTGTAGATGTTGGGGGACATAGTTTGTTAATGATAACTTTTGACATTCCCACATCTAATAAATGAATAAAATTAAGAGAGTTGATGCTTGATATTGTAGTTTTGTGATATTTAGTATATGAAAATGATCATTCCCTGTTTAAATTTTTCATAGCACCTTTTTTGAACCCCTATTTTGCATTTAGGATTTTCTCTCTTTTACCATAGCTTTTTGTAATCAAATATTTTTCTCATATCTTAAATTGAAGGTTTCTTGGTATCAGAGTCTGTCTCCTTTTTATTTTTGTATCAAGAGTCCTTCACTCAGTACCTTGCATCAAATAGGTGCTTAACAAAGTTTTGTTGAATTAAATGAAATTATACTATTGCTATGAATGTGGTCAGATCCTATGTACAAGCCCAGGACTTTGACCAAAAGATTCCATTGGCAAATTTCACCTGCCTCTTTAACACAGCCCAAAAGGTATAACTTCCATTTCAAGGATCTTGACCAGCTTGAAGTTTTGTGAGTTGTTTGTGAAGACTCAGGATAATAAGATTTTTTGACTTTATCTTTACCAAGGCACCTCTGTTATAAAACAATTAGGATTGTCAAGACTATCTTGTGAAAAAAACAAGTTTGCTTTTCTATTTTCTATAGGACTGAAGTGTAACAGGTAAATGCCACAGTTTATGAAGGTACCAACTCTCCAACTCTCCTTATTTGCTAAATCAAACTCAATCATTGGTCATTATTTCAACTATATGTTGACTCAGTACAAAGGTTGATCATAACCAGATGTCATTTTGGGGATATATTTTCTTCCCTGAATTTATCTATTGTTAAAGTGTGATTATATTGAATTAAGTATAACATGCCTTATTGAATGCTATACTATGGAGTTTCCACTTCCAAATTTATTTAACTTAGTCTAATCCGTCAAACTAGCATTCTGATCATTAATGGTAACCAAGGACTACATAACCCCAAATAGACCTTTCTTGAGTATGTCTTGCATTAATAGGTATGATAGTTATTATTCTCAGAGGTCACAGAATCTGAGTTGGAAGAGACACCAGAGGACATCTAGTTTAATCTGATAATTGAACAAGTAACCCCTCCTCAACATGCCCAACTTTTTTTTGGATGAATGAATACATGAATGGAAAAACATTTATGAAGCATTCACCATATGTGTAAAGTATAGCTGAGAGTTATAGATTTACATGGAAAATCAGAAGAGCTCACATTGTAATGTCTAGAGACAACACATATAGGAAGTTTCAGTCATAAGTTAGTTGAAAAGGTTCCATGCTCTTTAGAGTGAAGCAGAAAAACTCACTAGAAATGCTACTACAAAGATTACACAGGGGCAAGGAGCATCTTTTATTTCCCTTTGTATCTTCTCTATCTTATCACACTTTTTACATAGTAGGCACTAAGTAAATGTTTACTGAATTGAAGTCCTCACTAAAATATGAAGTGTAGATGGCATTTTTTTCCCAAAAAAAGTAAGACCAGATAATGCCTGTATTTTAATTTTCTCAGTATTGTCAGTGAAAGGTTATTTATCTGATCTGCTGAACTAATTTTAGAACCAAAATGGCCAACAAATTCCTCTCCAAAAAGAAATGTTTTAATGCAGGGGAACCTGACTTCTTGAATACATTAATTCTAAAGATAGAAGTGGCTTTGGGGCAAAGGACTCCAATGAAGTAATTCCATAAACTGATAGGTTAGAGATTATTTCTGCTAACATTAATCTGAGAAGGCCCCATAAGCAAGGACATCATCAAGATTATTTGGATTTTTCTAATAAAACAATTATATACACCTAGGCTGTAATAATATTGTTTTAATCAAGTTCATTAAAACCTTTCAAAGCCACTTTAACATCAAATATTTCATTTGGTTACATCAAAAATAAGCAAAAATTTCTTCTTTTACCTACAGGTTAGAGGATTTCTGCATTTCACTACATTCTAAAGTGCTATGAAGTAAAAGATCAAAGATTTGGGACAGGAAGAGAATGTGCAGGTTTTTGGATAACAATTCCAGATAACAGATATGAAACATTGTAGGTCCTTTATCCAAACCAGATTAAAATGTAGTTGATAAAAGCTTAACAAAATAAATACAATTATAATACAACATAGATAATGTTAATTGTCTAAGTCAATATGACCACTTAATTCTAGTCCAATCCTGTTTTACAGATGAGAAACCATATCGTAAAACCATGGATTTGAGAGTTAGAAGTTATCTCTGAGGCCATTAAGTCTACTCTCCCTTTTTTACAGAAGAGGAGCATGACATACAGAAATGCGAAGGGACTTGACCCAAGTCATACAGCAAGCCATATGAGAAAATATTTAAATTCAGGTCTTCCTGACTCCAAATCCATCATTCAACTTACTATAACATCTAGTTGTCTCATTGAGAGCCAGGGAAGATAAATCACTTATCTAAGGTCACAGAAATATTGAGTCAGAAAAATATTTGCAATCCTCTAACACCCAATGTTACTGATCATTTTGCTTTTATTTTTTAAATCAGTTTTTACAAAACTTCTATGATTTTTCAAGAATAAAGGGAACTGATGCAAATTTATAAAAAATAAAGATTATTCCCCAATTTATAAATGTTCAAAGGACATTAACATGCCATTTTCAAAAAATGATATCAGTTATCAATGCTCACATAAAAATGCTTTAAATTTCTAATAATTAGAGAAATGCAAATAAAAACAACATTGAGGACCCACCTGATACTTACCAGAATGGCTAAAATGGCAATAAAAAAGGAAAAATGCGAAATGTGGGAGAGATTGTGGGAAAAGAGGGATATTAAAGGTGGAGCTGTGAATTGGTCCAACCATTTTGGAAAACAAATTGGTACTATGACCAAAAGGCTATAAAACTGTGCATATTCTTTGATTCATCACTACCATAAGGAGATCAAATGAAAAGGACTCATATGCACAAAAATATTTATAGCATCTCTTTTGATGGTGGTGAAAAATGGGAAATTTAAGAGATACCTATTCTTTAGGGAATGGCTGAATAAATTAATGGTATACAAATGTGAAGAAATATTATTGTGATATGAAATAATGCAGAGTGAAGAGAACAATATACACAATGATGACAATATTATAAAAATAATCAACTGTGAAAGACTTAGCAGCTCTGGTCAATGCAACAACCCAACACAACTCCAGAGAACTCATGATGAAAACTGCAATGTACCTCCAGAGAGAGAATGGATAGACTCAGAATGAAGATTCAAGCATATTTTTCTCTTTATTTTTCTTAGGGTTTTTTTCAGAATATGGCTATTATATAAGCATATTTTACATGACTTCTTATCTGTAATGGATATTAAGTTTCTTGCCTTCTCAATGGGTGGGAGAGGGATAGAAGAAGGGAGAAAACTCAGAACTGAAAATAAAACAAAATTGAATAAAAAAAATCAATTACCACAAATTATGGACCCAACAAGCTAGATAGTTTAAAACTATTTGAAGCTCATTTAATTATGTGCTTCAATAAGCTTTATTGAATTAATCTTGAAGCTCATTTAATAATGATCTTCAAGTTTAATTTAACAAACATAGTCAAAAATAATAAAAAGATATGAAAAAGAGAAGTCAAATACCTATTAGTATCTTACTTTCAAAGTAATAGATAATTACTCAAACAATTCCTAGCATCAAATCTCTGTCTATGGAAGAATCATATAGTCTATATGTTTCTTGCTTATGTATTAACAAGATCATCAATTGGTCTCAGATGATATCTTGCCCATTACAAGGTAAGCTAAGAAGTAGAAAGATCATTGCTATCGAAATGTTTTGCATCACTCCTCATGGATATCTTATTGACTGTCTTACCAATGGACCAAGGGAAAGACTGGAGAGAAGAGAATTTGGAACTGAAAATAAAAATGAATGTTGAAAGATTAGTGCTCATATTCTCTTAATTAATTCTCACTATAATCCTTATATTTAGAAAAGTCCATATTAAGACTTAGTGGGAAGTCACTACCAAATACAATTAGAGATAAGTCAGTTCTTTCTCTTTGGAGAGTAACACTCACCACAAAGCATGGTGACACAGTCTACAATGGAATGGATCCATGCTGTTTGTGCATAATCCTGAGCAAAATATGTCTGGAACTCCACAAAAAAAATGGAGATACATCTGAAAAACACAAAATAATTGTTTTATACCAAGGGTTGATCAGGACCCAAAGGTTTGGTGTAACTGACAATTCAAGTCTTCATGAATATGAATTGTCACCTCTGGAAATTCTGAGCATTATCACTAGAAAAATCAAAAGTGGACCAAAATTATATATTCATATCATTCTCCACTTTACAAGTACCAAGGACTATAGTTTGATTAATGAAACTTTCACTGCTCATTTGATTTTATAGCTTAATTCCAAGTCAACATGGACTAAAGCAAACTTAGATTAATTAAAATAACATTACATGACCTTTAAAGCACTTTACACACACCATTTATTTGATTCTCACATCAACCTTATGTATTTATTATTCAGTGTAAATTATTATTACCTCCATTTTATAGAAAAGAAAAGTGGGACTCAGAGAGAGATTGTTCAATGTCCATGATCACACAGCTGAATGTCAGTCAGAATTTAAAAGACTGGGTCTATCATTTTTTCAACTGCTCTCTCATAAAGAAATTCATATAATATTTGTCCTAACATGAGATATAGTAAGGTACTGAGGCATGAAGGTAAGGCAGTATGATCACTTAGAACTTGTTTTAATACACTTCTATCCATCCCACCACTTTTGAGAGTCCATAGCATCCTGGGATAGTCCTTTAAAGTTTCATCTTCACTCCAAGATGGGATTATGGAGGATTGTAGCAGTGATCACAGTCTGGGGCATAGGGGAGAGGAATGGGACAGAGGTCTATATAGGGAAAAGATATATATGATTAGGACAGTGAAGACAATGGAAAAAGAGTGCAAGGCAAAATCCAAGTTCCTTTCTTGCACTAACTTCAAGAAATGGGTGTAATGAATTCAGTCAAAATGCTTTTTAAAAGGTTTTGCTTCACTCCAGATGAAGTCAATGTTCACATAAAGTCTAATGCTGGGATTCCATATCCTTCCAGGAAGAAATAAAGTAATAAAAAAACCTGATTTCATCTAGTTAGAGTTGGCGTGTTATAATATACACAGAGTTTGCATAACTTTTTTGATAACTGAACCAATGTCATTTAAAATACTTTTACAGATTTGAACTTTAAAAAAAAGGTCATTTTTCAAGCAATCTCCTTTTCACTCTTCATTACCTAAAAGACTGGATGTTACAAAGAATAGAGTGCTACAACTCTGTGGAAAACAGGTCTAAATCCTGCCCATTTAAACTTGCTACCCCTGTTACCATGGCTATATGGGCAATTTACTTAACATCTCTGAGTCTCAATTTTCTCATCTATAAAATAAGAATAATAATGCCTCTGGGAGCTCTTTCATGGAGATATGAGAGTGAAATAGATGATGTATATTTGCAAATTTTAAATTGCAATATAAAAGTGTGTGTGTGTGTGTGTGTGTGTGTGTGTGTGTTTTCTTGGCTTCATTGTGATTTTATCATTACAAGGAATTCTTGGTGAGGAAACTACTTTGTTTAGTCTGGTAACAGTTCTTCAACTTAAAATCTTAAATGGATGCTTAGGAAACTAAGCAGATTAATGACTTTACCCAAGATCACAAAGTCAGAGTGTGTCAGAAACAAAACCTGAAATACGTTGCTTCTGACTGAGAGACCAGCTGCCTATCCACTACCTCATACTACCTCACAAATGTCAGATATTTTTAATATCTAAAATTATTGTCCTTCCTAAAATGTGATCCTCAGAGCTAAATTAAATATTCCAGATGTGGTCTGATAAGGATAGAATACAGTAGAATCTTATATTTCATTTAATACAACAAAAGATCACATTTTTTAAACCAAGTAAAAAACAGAAAATATTCATTTATTTCAGAACAAAATTGTGCACAAGGGAAGGTGGAGCCAAGATGGTGGAGTAAAGGTGGGAACTTGCTGACCTCCACTCCACTCCAAATCCCTTTGAATAATGAGTCTAAACAAATTTTAGAGCATCAGAACATCCCAAAAGAAAGAGTAAAACATTTTCCAGCTGAAGATAACTTAGAAGGTCAAAATTGTGCACGTCAAAAAAAAAATCTTATTTTTCTGACCAAATTCAAGGTTAATAATTTCCTTTTCATAATCCCTTTTCAACTGATTTTTTTCTTCTTTAATACCAAATGTCTAAATATGGTCTGTTCCCATTTGATTATTTTTTAAAATAGTATTTATTTATTTTAGAACTTGACAAACATTATCAAATATGAGCACTTCTATATACAAAGAATGAGAGCCTTGACTCGTTGTGTATGCTTTTGAAAGTATATAATAAATTCAGCCCATTAGTAACAAAGCTACCTTACTTGTCTTTCTTCTATTCTCTTCTGTTCATTTTTTTTAATGTGTCACTTACTCTCTTCCATGTGATTACAAATCTATAATAATCTAACCGTTGTTGGGCCCTATAAACCATGATATCATTGAGGAACACTCACCAACTCTTATCTTAATCTTTTTTTTTTCTTTCGCACTGAATCATTTTAGGGAAGTTTTGTTTTTGTGTCTCACAACTTCAAAAATTTTCTTGATTATTTTTTTCACTCCCTCTCCATCACCACACTTAAGATAATCAAGCTAACGAATATAATAAATATAAACAAATCCTAGAATTCAGGGGTTCCTAACCCATTTTGCGTCATGGTGATCTAGTCTTGTGAAGCTTATGGACTCCTCAGAATAATGTTAAATGCATAAAATAAATACATAATATTTCCAAGGAAACCAATCACATTAAAAAATGTGAATTTTTTCTGTGCAGCTTCACAGATTCCCCTGAAATCTACCCAAGGATTCATTAGGGGATCTACAGACCCCAACTTAAGAACCCCTGACCTAGATGGACTTGAGAGAAAATAATTTTTCAGGAACACTTGACCTATTCGCCTAAATACACAAGAATACCAAGAACAAATTTTTTAAATGTCACTATTTCATTTGCTCAATATTATAAGTTGAGGGAGCATGAGAGGGATAAGGCCATTCTTCCTTTAATTTGGCCCTATAGGGGCAAGTACCATAGAGATTTCTCAACAACAATATTTTGGATTTATGTATCTAAAAACAAGGAAAGAAAAAGGAAAAAAGAAGAAATGTACATACATATGCATCTATGCATGTGTGTATAAATATACATATATGCAAAGAATATATATATATACATGTATTTATCTTTATGTGAATATGCATGTGTGTATGTGTGTATCTGGAAGAATCATCTTCCTGAGTTCAAATCTGATCTCAGCACTTACTAGCTATGTGAACCTGAACAAGTTACTTAACTCTGTTGCCTCAGTTTCCTCACTTATAAAATAAACTGGAGAAAAAAATGGCAAGCCACTCCAGTGTCTTTGCCGAACAGGGTCACAAAGGGTTGGATAGAATTGAAATGATTGAACAAAAATTAAAAACTTGAATCACTGTATATGTATATATATGCATACATATATATATGTATGTGTGTTGTATATATATATATATATGTGTGTGTATATATATACATATATGCATATATCTCCAACTTTCAAAATGGGAAGTATACATACATATATGCATGGGCATGTAGATTTGGGTGGTCATCCCAGCTCTCATTGGTCCAATGTTTATACCAAGAGCTGGCCTCAAAGCCAGTAAGACCTAAGGGTCAAGTACTACTTCTAGATAAGTCATTTTATTCCTCAGAATTAGAGGGCAGCAATTCTCTAAATTCTAAGTTGCCGAGATAGTCCCAACCTGCACTGATGCAGGAAACCTTCTCATTCAGGTATTCCCTTTGCTGATGATACCAGAGAGCCAGTCCTGCTCTGTTAGGATCTGTTAGCTGAAGGGATTGGACTTGACGATATCTAAGGTTTGTTTTAATATTAATATTCCTTGTCTCTAATTCTTTGATTGGCCTTTATGTCTCCATGTTGCTTCTCCACAGTATTTCACAACTGGCCACTGGGAGAATGATCTCTGAAAACAACTGAGGTGATAATTGGGTGACTATGACTGTTGAACTAAAGAAACTGTAGTAAAACTTCTCAGGAAGTAACAACTCAGAATCAATTTACAAGAATTCTTCTATCATTAAAAAAGGACCACATTCAGTAGCAATTCTGGATGTCAGCTACTTCATTTTCCCCATCTACATATCCCCTACTTCACAAGAATGTTGTGAGCAACAAATGAAATAATCTATGTAAAGTTCTTGGAAAACCTGAAATTTCTTCTTAAATGTGAGCTTACTATTTTTATAATTTCAACCAAGAAAGAGCTTCTGCAAAAGTTGGACTAAAGAGATAACATAAAATAACAGTGTTTCTTTTCAAATAACAACGACCTCAAAAGGAGTGAGTTAACAATTAGACTGTGATATAGTCACTCAGTCAATAAATATTTATTAAGTTCCAATTCTGCCAGGAACCATGCTAAGGATTTAAAAAAATAAAATAGTCCTTGCCGTCAAGGAGTTCAGTTTAATAGAGCAGAAAAAAGCTAACAAATATGTTCAAAGAAGCTATATACAAGATCAATTGAGAATTATTAAAATAAGGAAGGCACTAAAATTATGAGAAGTTGGAATTATGTAGAATTCATGTAGAATATGGAATTTTAACTGGTCTTTAAAGGAAACTACTAGGCAAACATGAGGAAGAACATTCCAAGAATGGGGAAGGGCCAGGGAAAATATTTGGAGCCCAGAGATGGAAGATCTTGTTCATAGAACAGCAAGGATTAAAACATTTACAAAATCAGTCCTATCACAAACCCCTTTGATAAATAACGAAATTTTTTAAAATTCAGTATGTCAGAACCAAAAGAGGAAATGCACTGTTTTAATAGTTTTCCATGTAATTCTAAAATTACATGCGTGTTATACTCTGAAGTATTTTATTTCAGCAGCAGCAGCATATTTATATAAATGAGATCACAGATCCGTTGGAGTATTGACATTACATTAAAACAAGATCAGAATATAGTTATACAAAAATTACTTACCCTTCATACTGGCTCAGACTTTTTTGTCTGTATCATCTCATTCAACAAGAAGTAACTGGTTTAAGTGAAACATTATGCCTGAATTTTAGATTAAAATGCAGAAATAATGTTTGTTTTAAAGAAGGAGAAAAGACACACAATTTAACTAGATTAAAAGAGGAAACATTATCCCACAATTTGAAAATCATTGGCCTTTAAAAATCAGGTGTTGGAAAACTTCAGCTCATGGATAGTATCTGAATTTCATTTTAATTTCATCTGACTTCTAGAACTGATACACAGTAATAATAGGAGTGGTCATTTGTATCTATAGTTGTGAAAATGCAATATAACTTCCCCAAATCAGTATAAATACTAACAAAAAATTAAAAGAGGAACATTTTGGAGAAAATAAATTACTTTTTCTTGGTAAAATAATATTAGACATTCCCAACTTTATAGAGCAGGAAGTTAAGCATCTGTTTCCATGGAAAATTAAGAGAACATAAGATTCCCATGCTTTTAAAAATTAACTAAGAATTGAAAAAAATTTTCTATTAAACTGACAATAGTTACTTATTTTTAACCTAAATGATTGTATTTTAAAATATTATTAGTAAATAAGTTAAATCTTTGCCTTTCAGCACTTTTACCAACAATGAAATCATGAACCCCTTCTTCTGTTCCCTGCTTCTGACCCTATTATTCTCTTAATTTCTAGAAGCAAAGAATCTCAAAGTTTAAAAGGAAGTGTTTAGATCATATAGATAATCAGTATCTGAAGATGAATCCCTTTTATAATATTCCAAACCAATGGTCATCCATTTGCTATTTTCCATTTTCCCCTAAAGCAGTCCATGCATGTAGGAATCCTTCTAATGGTCAGATAGTTTTTCTTTTTGTTGCACAAAAGTCCTTCTTTCTTGAAACTTTTGCTCTTTCTGGGACCAATAAAAAATTCTAGTTGTTCTTGCCCAGGACAGCCCTTCAAAAACTATTGACATTAATCATGCCAAATGATCAATTAACAAGCACTTAACAAATGCTTTCTACATGCCAAATATCGTGCCCAATATAAGCATTTATTAAGCATTTACACTGTGCCAGACCATTATACCCCCACTAAGTTTTCTCTTCTCTAGCCTAAACATCCCCAGTTCCTTCAATGGATCTTGTAATATATGATTGAGGTCCCTTACTATCACAACCACCCACCATCTGAAATATGCTTATATAGTTTATCCCTCCCAGTATGAAATGTCTGGAATGGAACATAATGTCCCAGGTGTGATCTGAGCAAGACAGAGTACAAATATATGTATGTATACATATGTATAGATGTATACAAATACATATATAGTTATCCAGGGTTCCTTGCAGTTTTGAGTTTCCTTGGAAAGGGAATTAGCAGTAAAGTCCAAAATAAGTTGTAAAATAAGTAAATGCCTTCCCTCTTCTCTGCATTAGACTTTCTTATTGAAGAATGTCTTAATATATACATACGTGCATGTATGCATATATCTGCATATGTAGATATAGTTAAGTATACATATGTGTATGTACATGTATGCATACATATTTCAATGCAGTATGAAATTGTATTAGTTTTTTGCCTCTTAAATACAATAAATGATTCATTACTCCACTTATAATCCACTCCCACTTCTAAAGAAGATCATCAGAAATCATCAGATTCTGCATGTTTTCTTCCTGTATTTTCTCTGCCGTCTTGGTTCTGCTCTTGTACATTTGTTTTCTGTGGGATAGGATTTCCTATCCAAGTGTACAGACAGAAGAAGACACAGAGTTAGTGTGCTCACTCTCCAATCCTAACCTGCTCCATCCTCTTATCAGGCAATATGTTCAATAATTTTTTAAATTTTTCTAGAAGCATTTCTACATTCAGACTTTAGTATAAATGCATTAACTTCATTCTTTCTCATCTCTGAAAGAGCGAAGAGTTGGAGATAATGAACTTGACATCCTGATGTTTTTAGGGAGACACTTAAACTTCCAAACCAAATGAATGTTGATTCCTTTCAACCCTCTTGTTGATTGCTTATTACCCTGGTCAACTCAGTTAGGTCATCTACCTTCTCTGGGTTTCAGTTTCATCATCTACAAAACAAAGAAATTCAACTAGATGATATCCAGGCTCCATTGTAATTTTGAGTTTCCTTGGGAAAAAAATCAGAAGAAAAGTCCTCAATAAAGTTGTAAGATTAGGAAATAGCTGCCCTCTTCTCTTTGCTAGAGAATGTCTTACTTTATCAAGTGAGGATGTATTCAAATTATCATTAGAGCAAACTCATTCACTGCAAAGGACACATCCAATCAAAAGACAATAAAAACTTCTATTTGAAATAAAGCACCATTAAGGAACACAGTTATGTGGCTTATAATAGTAGCCTGGATATATATAGTGCCCTTTTCTTTAAAAAAATTATATATGATATGTATTTACATATATATACACATATTTTTGCATATATTATAAATGTACTATAATACACATATGTTACATATATATCAGCCTTTTCTGGATCCTTTTTCTCATTACTGTCTTGATTTTTGAATAGAATATCTCACTATTCTTTTTTTTTTCAAGCAGTTTATCTTTGGAGCGACTTGAGAATATGAGTCCAGAGTTGCATTTTAAAATCATTCTGAGTTCCCCTTAAATATCACTAAGAAAATTTCAAATTAAGAAATAATGAATGAACTCAAAGAAAGGAATTTTCAGAAATCATCTTATATGTGAATTTGTCTCAACAATTTTATTCCTAATTTATCACAGAAAGCAAATGATTGCCTTACTATCTTTTAAAGCTATTTTAAGGAGCTTTGAGAGACTATGTGACAAGTCACTTTTTTCTTTGAACCTCAATTTCCTCATCTGTATAATGAGTCAATTTAAATGATGTTTAATGGATTTTCCAGCACTAAACCCAAGAATATGAACTTTTTAGCAAAGAAATAATATAAAAGTTACTAATAACTAAGGAGTTTATTCCCTAAAACAAATAACAAACAAAAGCAGTTGCCTCATTGAGTTATCTAATGATGGTGACGGTATTTAAAACATCTTTTAAATCCATGTGAATTGCTCATGAAAAAGAATATCTGAAGAAGCCTCAAAACTCTGTTGTTTAGGCTGATAGAGATAACTCAAGAATACTGAAGTAAATGTAGCTATTTGAGAAGATCCGACACCTACAAGAAAATTAGCTTATGGATTGGCTCGTTGGGTCAAAGAATCATGCAAATCTAGAAGGAAAAAAAAATTAGGAATCAAGAAATTTCTACCCACCTTGTGACTGCCCTGGTGCAGATGGTGACAAGGAAACAGCCAGCCACAATCATCCAACCCCACCCTCCATCAGGTGGGGAAATGTACAAAGTTCTCTTTGGTGCTGCCATAGTTAGGACCGATGACTTTTATTCTTTCCAAGTTACTCCAAAAGACTCAGTTTTAGTTTTGAAGATGATTTGCTGTTCCAATGAATTCCTGTTGGCATTCAAGGGTAGCATGGAATGCTACCTGGCACATTGGTCACTGGCCATCTGAAATCAAAATCATGCCATGGTTGTATTTAATCTTTGAAATAAATTAAAGCTGAAATTTTGCATTGCATCTTTCCTATGTGCTATAATATGTATTTAGTTATTGCACCAAGCAGAGGCAGTATGGTATAGTGGAAAGAGCACTGGCATGCAAGATTAGAATCAAGATTCTAGTACTGGCTTTTGCTAACTATTTGAGCAACCAAGCCATTAAAACCTTGAGCAAACTTCAGTTCCATGGTTTTGGGCTTCGCCCTCTGAGTTACCAGAAGGAAAAAGGCAGGGCAGTTGATCTGCATGGTGGAAATATAGTAGCTGTTATCACTAACACTAATGAGAGCACCATCCTACTCCTAATTTACGGTTGCCTGTCAGCAGCAGATAAATGCAGGAAGGGTCTGGGGATGGCTATTTAAAGTGGGTCTTTATATTGGACATCATGGAGTTGCATAACTTGTGGCAGAGAGAGGGAAAAAAAAAGTTAGACTCCATCGTAGCAGGAGATTGTGGCTCTAATTATCCAGGTGACTTTCCCTGAGTGTTAGTATTTTTGTGGGGGGCTAAAGGGAGGAAGACCAAATGTTTTGGATTGTGCTATGAGCTGCTTGAGATCTTGGGCATAGAATATACCAAGTCATCTGTGAGAGGATTGGGTCTCTAAAGACACAGCACTATTACTATTATGGAAACTTTAAGGGCTTCTGACTATACTAGGACTAACATCTTCCAAATAATATTTCCAATAATATTTATCTTAGCATTATGATAATAAAGGGAGGTATTCTTTATTTATTATTTTTTATTAAAAGCTTTTTATTTACAAAACATATGAGTGATTTTTCTACATTGACCTTTGCAAAAACTTTTTTTTGTTCCAAGCTTTTCCCCTCCTTCCTCCCAACCCCCACCCCTAGATGACAGGTAATCTAATACATGCTAAATAGGATAAATTATATGACAAATACAATACATGTATACATATCTATACAGTTATCTTACTGTACAAGAAACATCAGATCTAGAAAGAGAGAAGAAAAAAAAACAACCTAAGAAGAAAAACAAAATGCATGGAAATATTCACAGAAAGCATTAAAATGCTATGTTGTGGTTCACACTCAGTTCCCACAGGCCTCTCTCTGGATGTATATGACTATCTTCATCGCTGAACAATAGGAACTGGTTTGAATCACATTATTGTTGAAGAGAACCATGTCCATCAGAATTGATCATCGTATAGTCTTGTTGCTGTGTATAATGTTCTCCTGGTTCTGCTGATTTCACTCAGCATCAGTTCATGCAAGTGGTATTCTTTAAGAATAAAAATGTTATGAGTTCAACGTGGGATTGAATACCAAGCCCAAAATGTACTACCATTGGAAATGATAATTAAAGACTACAACCTTGTGAGGGTTGAAAGATCAGGAGAGAGCCACCAGGTCTAGAAGGGGAAAATGTACTGGACTTTGCAGTCAGGGGTAATGTCATATTTGGATGTGAAACTGGTAAGGACAGCACTATGTGGAAATTGTGGTTAGTCTGAGCCCAAAGGCTGAAGCAATGATAGGAAGTGATGAGAGGAAATGTTTGTATTTCTGCTCTTGCTACATCTTCAAAGTGAATATTACTTTGTAAAAGCTAATTGATGACAATTGGTTAAATATAATTGGAGTAGCACTAGGTCACATTAATAATAAATGGTAGTTGATATGCAGGTCTTTTGAATCTAATTCAGCATCTCAAACACATGTTATCTCCCCTACAATTACACATCTAATCATAGATGGGACCCCAAGATGCTAGTGACTCCCTCATTTTACAGATGAGGAAACTGAGTCTCAGAAAGATTGTGACTTGCTTAAGTTCCCACAAGCAGTAAGAGTCAGAAGTGGGATTTGAACCCAGGATCTCTGATCCTGGAGTTATTATTCTTTTCACTGTAGTACATGATCTGGGAATGTTGGCAGATGGATCTAAAGCTTTCAGTTAAAAAAATCAAGGAAGGCTTCATGGAGAAGGTAGCCGCTGAGTTGAGCCCTTAGAAAAGACAAGACATCTATAGGTGGAGAGGAGGGGGCAGAGGACATTATAGCCATGATGGTGGTGAGTCTGTGCAGATGTACTGAAGCACCATTAATTAATAATCATATTTTATTAATAAAGTATATTCATTATACATTATTAATATATCAATAATTGGTGTTATTAATATCCCCATTTTATGATCCAAGAAACACATTAACAGGTTAAATTGCCCAAGGTCAGACAGCTCGTGTTAGGGGCCAGAATTGAATACAGGTCTCTCTGTTCTAGGATTGGCACTAGGAATAGCACCCTGCCATTTGCCCACTCTAATGGGTGGGTCAAAGTAAAGAGAAACTTGAGACAGGAAAATCATCTGAGTTATTAACCATACTCCTGTCAAGAGATGAGTGCCTTAACTACAGTGGTACCAATTTAAGTAGAAAAGGGGGATGTGGCTTAAAAAGAAAGAGAGCAGTAATCAATATGTCTTGGCATTTGCTTGGATATGGGCAATGGCCGTGGGGGAGAATGTGTTAAAGATAACACCAAGGATTTTAATTTGGGTGACTGGGAAGATGATCCCATCTATAGAAATGGGAATTTAGGAAGAAAGAAGATAAGTACAGTTTTAAACATGTTGGCTTTTGGATGCCAGTGGGACATCCAATTGAAAATGTCTTGCAGGTAACTGGAAATGCATGGACAGATAATAATTGCTGAATTCTCTGCATAATGATGATAATTAAACCCACAGGAAGTGAATGAGATCACCAAGGGAGAAGGTAAAGAGAGAAAAAATCCCATGATAAAACCTTGTGCGACACTCATAATTAAGGGACAGGCAATGGATTATGAGGTAGCAAAGGACACAGAAATCAGACAAGTCAGAAAAGACAGCAGTATTATGGAAGTTAAAAGGAGAAACTATCCAGAGGAGGCTATATTTTTTTGAAAAGTGTTAAAAGTTGCAAAAAGAACAAGGAAGATGAAGATAGAGAAAAGGCAATTAGATTTAGCAATTGAACTAATTGTTGTAGCAGAAGGACAAGGAGTCAAAAGATGAGAGGACAATGCATTGCTGACCTGTCTAATTTTAGAGTAAAGATTACGAAGGGAAGAAAAGGTCAAAACAGAGGCAATGGAAAAAATGAGATAAGGGAAATGGAGGTTAGAGTGAGATAGGTTTTAACAGAGTGTGGAAGTAAAAAGAGATGGAGAGAAAAGTGATTGTAGTCAAAAATGGGAATATCTGTACTCCACATCATGAAAGTGGAACAGTGAGAGTAACAGTAAGCTCTAGATATAACCTATTTAGAAAGTGACTCAGATAGAGTGAAGACAAGTTGTCACTAAAGTTGAATTAGCTGAAGAATTGAGTGGCTATAGGGATTGAGAGAACACCAATTCAAATATTCTAATGTACTGCCCTTTCAAATGGGAGCAATTTGATTTGTGAAAGGGGCAATTCTTCATCTGGTCCTTCTAATGATCTGTGTCTCTCTTCACATTTTAATAAGAAAACTATGTTTCTTCACATTTGCTTTTATCAGTTTTTCATACACAAGGATTATTTTTCTTCCTCTTTCAGCAACCGAAGAAATGAAAGGTATCATGCCTTATATCCTTCAAAGTTCATTTCATCCTCTTCACTTTCCATCCATTTTCCTTTTCAATCTCTCCTTGACCTAGACTCTGTGTTGAATCTCCTCCATCTCCATACTTTGACAAGCACTTTTGACAAGAGCATGGATCTATCTTCCTTTTTCTCACCTAATATATATTATAGAGGATCTCTGGATAAGTTAATTTCTGTTATTATATTTTCCAAGAAAACATGAAACTCTTGATAAATGGATGGGAGACTCTATGGCATTGTGTTCCACCCAATCAAATATTTTTTTTTTCACAATCAACAGTAAGCATAGTGTGGTCTTGCCACATTCTCTAATTTTTTCAATTGTGATATGGTAAAGATGTGATTCATTGTTGAATATTAAACCTTCTTATTCCCTACTAAATATCTTCCTCAAAGAAGCCCAAAATCAATGTCTAACTAACCTTCAAAATTTGTATAGATAAGAATTTAAATGTATTATTGTTGTTCAGTTGTTTCAGTCATGTCTGCCTCTCCCTAACTCCATTTGAGCATGTTGTAGGTAAAGATATTGAAGTATTTGGGCATTTCCTGCTCCACCTTATTTTGCAGATGAGGAAAGTGAGGCAAACAAAGTTGAACATGTGGTAGGCAAAGATATTGAAGTATTTGGGCATTTCCTGCTCCATCTTATTTTTCAGATGAGGAAACTGAGGCAGAGTTAAATGACTTGCTCAGGGTCATACAACTACTAAGTGTCAAAGGCAAGGTTTGAATGCCTAAAGATGAGTCTTCTGATTCCAAGCCCAGTGCTCTATCCATTGTACCACCTAACTGCTCCCAATTAGACATACAGGTCAATAAATATTGAAGTCCTTGAGTTACTTTTTGTGTGTGTTTCAATAAAGTCCAAGATGATTTCTACATTTCTATTATTTCCCCCTCCTTTAGATATCATATGTATTAATCTTTCAGTGTCATTCTAACTGTAACATCTCCAGCATGAATCTCCTTTATCTATATTTGAGCCAATCCACCTGATTTTCTAGTCTTTGTTCTCTTTAGTGCTATTTCTGCTTCCTCTGTAAGCATCTCAGGGACAATAATATTAAAAGTCCAAGTATGGAAGTTTATACTTGATAAAGAAAAGAACTAATTGTAATGGTTTTTGCAAGTCTTTTCTACTGTTCTTCTGTCTGTAGTATTTTTTTCCTCTTGAAATGACCTTGAGACGATTTTTACTTTCCTTGATATCTTGCCAAATATGTTTTTTAAAAGTCTCTCTAATGTTATTTTCTTCTTTGTAAATTTTTATCTCTCATAATCATATATCATTAACTTTCATGGGATTTTACAAAAAAATATATTTTAACCTGGTGTTGTCTTCAATAATCATCTTTTTTCACTTGACAAATAAGTCAATTATCTGCTGATGAAGATACTTTCTGACTCTTTTGATCTTGTTGCAAATAATTTACATCAGTTGAATTTATGGATGAAATTATTATAGTCAGTGTTAACTATTTCTCTCGTCTATTTTAGAGGTAGTTCACTGACACGATGGATAGAATGATGGACCTGGAGCAAGGAAGACCTGAATTCAAATCTAACCTCAGACATTTACTTGTTCTGTGACCCTGGCCACTTAACCTCTATCTGTCTCAGTTTCCTCAACTGTAAAATGGGGATGATAACAATACAACTTACCTCCCAGGTTTGACATAAGAATCAAATAAAATATTTGTAAAACATTTAGCACATGGTAGGCATTTAATAAATGCTTGTTTCTTCCTTTCTATTTTTCATTTTTTCAACAGTTCATTTAAATAAGTCAGAGCTTTTTAGGTAGATTTCACATGTTTTTCTCATTACTATTCTTGTTTATTGTAAATTCTGATCTTAACTCTGACAATGATTTGACTGTATAGAAATAGACTCAGATGTATATATATTTATATATATACATATATATATGTGTGTGTGTGTGTGTGTAATATCAGCTATTAGGTTTTATATGTGTTACCCATCAAACTCCCAAGAAATTATTTTACAGATCTAGAAAAAATAGTAGCAAAGTTCATCTGGAAGAACAAAAGGTCAGGAATTTCAAGGGAATTAATGAAAAAAAAAATGCTGATGAAGGTAGCCTTGCTGTACCAGATCTAAAACTTTCTTATAAAGCAGCGGTCATCAAAACCATTTGGTACTGGCTAAGAAATAGAGTAGTTGATCAGTGGAATAGTAGGATCATAGGACAAACTAGGCAATAACTATAGCAATCTCGAGTTTGACAAACCCAAAGACCCCAGCTTTTGGGATAGGATGAAGAAAGCCATATATACACAGGGAGAGGCCTGTGAGATCTAAGGGTGGACCACAACATAACATTTGTATGCTCTCTATTGATGTTTGCTTTCATTATGTTTTCCTTCTCAGGTTTTTTTTTCTTGTAGATACGATTTTTCTTGTACAGCAAAATAACTATAAATATGTATAGACATATTCAATTTGTCAAGTATTTTAGCATAATTAACATGTATTGGACTTCCTGCTATTTAGGGGAAGAGCTGGGAGGAAGGAGAGAAAAATTTGTAACAAAAAATTTGAAGATATTCAAAACAGACATGAACTTTACCTCATTCTCTTTTAGCTTCAGTTGATAGCTCCCTAATCTGCAGCATCTAGGAAAAGACCAGGCTGGCCAGGAGAACCAGAGTTGGAAGATAAATCACAGGATTCTGGGAGTTGGAGTTCAGGCTGTATTTTGTAGCCAGCATAGGATAGCATCAATCCCCCAAGCAACAAATTTTGTGAGTAACCTTTGGGACTACAGCCCAGCCATAGCTGAACAAGGACTCATCCAAAATTGATGTTAATTTTAAATATGAATTTAGTAGAACCAATACTATTTAGAAACTAATCTAAGATGGGGGAAAGGGAAGTAAGTGAACTAAATGTACAGTTATTCTTGTTTTATCTTTGAAGTAAATGTCCTTTTGTAAACACTAATTAATATTAAGTTGCTGAATAAAATTGATGTATTAGTTACAAGTCCCTAACAATGGGAAGAACACATCCAGTGGGGACCTGAACAAATGTTGGGAGAAGAAGGGATACTTCAAATCTCTCAAAGTATCCTGAGGAGAAATTATAACATACTTCACTCTGGAAGTAAGCCAGAGAATACCCAACCCTAACACACCTACAACTTCTTTTTAAATCAAGCCCAAGGGACTAATTCATGCAAATGATCATTTATGTTCTTTTTATGAATATATGAATCAGGAAAAATAACACAAGGCAGTGATTGCTGGCCTTTAAGAGTCAGGAAGGACAGAGTTCAAGTTTTGCCTCCCACATACACTAGTTGTTAGCTAAAACACTTGACTCTCTTTTAGTAACTCAAGATAAAACTCTAAAAGTATTAATTACAAATAATCTGCTCATCTGTATCAGTGGTGAGAATTTTTGTACTGAGGAATTCCCTACACTAATGAAATCTCAGAGACAAACCTCCACATACACTTCCCCCACTAACAAAATAAAACCAAGAATCTAGGTATATCTATCACCAAATTAAACAATTATGCAAAAGTAGTAGAACTTTAGATGGTTTTGAAAAGGGACTCAAAACAAAGCATTTTTCCTTAGTTTATTAAGTCAATTGACTATATTGTTAAATACTAAAAGCTCATATAAAGTTTTACTCCCTATTTTGTGTTTTCATTTAGTTATGTGTCTTTGTTGATAATTATTAAAGCTGTGTTTTTAAAAAATTTTGCATTAATAATTATTGTTCATAACCAGACTGAACCAATATAATAAAAATGAAAATTCAACCTAAATTAATTTGCTTATTTAATGCCATACCAATCAAATTACCAAAAAATGTATTTTCAAGCCAGAAAAAAAATAAAGCCAAAATTCAACTGAAAGAACAAAAGGTCAAGAATATCAAGGGAATTAATTTTTTAAATGTGAAGAAAGGTAACATAACTGTGCCAGATCTTAAAGTGGTAATTACGTAAAAACAATCTGGTACTAGCTAAGACACAGTGATAGATCAGTGGAACAGATTAGGTGCCCAATATGCAGTATGTATATTGATATGATATTGATATGATTAACCATAGTAATCAGTGTTTGATAAACCCAAAGATTCATGGTTTTGGAATAAGGAAAACCAGAAAATAGTTTGGAAGAAATTAGGTGTAGACCAACATTTCACTCACATTATATATCAAGATAAAGTCAAAAAGAGTACATGTTTTAGATAACACAAGGCAGTGATTGCTGGTTAATACCTTGAGCAAATTAAGGAAGCATGAAATATTTTTCTTGTCAGATGTCTGCATAAGGGAAGAATTTATGACCAAACAAGAAATTGAGGGTATTACAGTATGTAATTAATTTTTATTGTATTAAATTAAGGGATTTCTGCATAAGCAAAACCAATGCAAGCCAAGATTAGAAGGAAAACCAAAAATTTAATTGAAAGTTATTATAGCAAGTTTCTCCAATAAAGGCTTCATGTCTCAAGTATGTGAAAAAGTGAATTAAATTTATAAGGATATAAGTCATTCCCCAATTAATAAATGGTCAAAAAATATGAAGAAATTCAGATGAAGAAATCAAAGTATCTATAGACATGTGAAAAAATGATCTCAATCACTATTGATTAAAAATGCAAATTAAAATAATTATGATGTAACACTTCACACCTATCAGATTAGCTAATATGATTTAAAAAAAGAAAGTTATAAATGTTAGAGATGTGGGAAAATTGGGACACTGATGCAGTGTTGCTGGAAATATGAACTGATCCACATTCTGAAAAACAATTTGGAACTATGCCAATAGTTCCAAATAGCATTATGAAAATGCTGTAAAACTATGTATATCCTTTGACCCAGCAAAAGCACTACTAAATCTATATTGCAAAAGCACTTTTTTTAAGGGAAAAGGACCTATGTGTTCAAAAGTATTTATACCAGTGTTTTTTTTATGGTGGAAAAGAATTGAAAATTAAAAGAATGACCATCAATTGAGAAATGGCTAAACAAGTTATGGGATATGATTGTGATGGAATATTATTTTGCTGTAAGAGATAATAAACATGATGCTTTTAGAGAAATCTGGAAAAACAGAATAATGATACAAAATGAAGTTAGGAGAATCAGGGTAACATTGTATAAAGAAACAGCAATGTTGTACAATAATCAGTTGTGAATGACATAGTTATTTTCAACAATACAATGATTTAAGATAGTTCCAAAGGACTCATTATGAAAAATGCTGTCTACCTCCAGGGAAAGAATTTATAAATTCTTAATGAAGATTTAAACATGCATTTTTTAAAACTTTTTTTGGGGGGTGAGTTTGGTCTGTGTTTTCTTTCACAACATGACTAATAGAGGAATATGTTTTGCATGACTGTACGTGTATAACCTAGATAAAATTGTTTGCCTTCTCAATAAGAGGGAAAGAATAAGATAGAGAATTTGGAACTCATTTTTATTTAATATTTAAACTTTTTATATGTAAGTGGGAAAAATATTTTTTAAAAAATTGTATTATTGAGTCAGTTTTGACCACATAATAAGAAATATCCTGGCTAATTTAAAACATATAGAATTTAATAAGACAAAATAAAAATTTTAAGTCAATAACTATAGCACATATAACTCATCACAGACAAAAAAATCCTTGGGTGTAATGAATAGCAGAGTTTTCTGGCACTGCAAAGATAGATATTAATCATGCTGAAAACACCTGGCAAATGCTATAAAAAATTTTTTTCCCTTTCACTTTTGACAAAAAAGGACAGACATCACTTCAACCTTCTTCACAATTAACCAGCTACTTAGATAATCTATCCCTTTTCTGCCTAGCTGCCTGATACCCAAACTTCTAGGTGAGAAAGATTTCCATTCTACAAAGGCTGATACAATGAAAAACCAATCTTGTAGCAGATCATCGATCAATACTTATGAGTATGAATAGCAATGGCAAAGCACGGAGCACTTTTGCCCTGGATTTTGACCATGGATTTTACACTTGTCCAAACTACAGTAAAAGAAACCAAGGCAAAGCTCTGAACTAATGGGTCCATGATCCCCTCTAATGAATTCAACCTCAATTCTCACTCCATGATCTGAGATGCTCTCTTCCTCCTTATTTTTATAAGGTTTGATACCTCGAGGGACTGCCCAAAATACAGAATTCCATTAGTTGATAGACCTTACTTCAAAAACTGAAAATAATATATGTCAAAAACCAGAATATCAAAAGGGGGTCTCAAGTTGGGAATGGGGCATCTCCAATGATTAAGTGTCATATAATGGTCATAAAATGGTCACCTGTTCATATTGGACAAGAGAGAGTGATCCAGAAGTACAAAAATAATTTGGGAAGCTTTCCATGTAATTGAATCAACTCTGCCATGCTGGGCTTGGTCACCATAACAAGGGAAAAACAAGGGTGGAGGGCCTCTAGTTGGCTTCCTATGATTAAGCAAGTGAACTTGCAATCTGCAGTTCACAGCTCTGGGACCTAATATTCAGATCTTACAATCACTACTCCTATGGATTCATATCAAAATAATTAATACTGACTGAAATAAAGTAAGGAGTCCAAATGAATAATTTTTCACACTATTCAATTTCCATCTTTGTTACAAAATACTTATTTCTGATATGTTGACAGGAGATTTTTAGATGAAAGCACCCTGATGGACTGTCAGTAAGTCATTTCCAGTCATGATGAAACAAGAATAAAGTGCCTGAGGGGGCTATGAGTAAGCTGTTGTTTTTTACTTTCTTTTGCTTTGTTTTTGTTGAAATGTGGGGGGAAGATAGTATGATCAAAACTGAAACTTTATCCATGTGAGAAACTCCCTATTTAAGTCTCTTTTATAAAAGAAAATCTTAAAAGATTGTTTAGGTCAGGTTAGCTAGATGGCACAGTAGATAGAGCACCAGCCTTGAAATCAGGAGGACCTGTGTTCAAATCTGACTTCAGACACTTAAGACTTCCCAGTTGTATGACCCTGGGCAAGTCACTTAAGCCCAATTGCCTCAGGGAAAAAAAGATTGTTTAGGTCACTTGGAAGTCAAGTAACTTGCTCATTTTCACAGACAGCAATTATGAAAGATAATACTCCAGCCCAGGTCTACTTACCTCCAAGAACAACCTTCACTACCCTACAGTCTTCCTCTGAAGTAGAGGTTCTTAACATCTTAAAGAAAGTCCCCAGGTGTAGAAAGGGAGGTCACTGGGGATCAGAATTACTATTCTCTAGTCTCATCTATCCTACCCATCCTTTTTCAAGGGAGACTTTAATTCCTGACAGGAAGGGAAACTGAATGTTAGAACTGTAGATCACTCTGCTCTCCATGTTAGAATTATATCTATTTTCTCCTCTATCATATATATATGTGTGTGTGTGTGTGTGTGGATATTATATCTATATTTTCTATATATAATATTATGTACTATATATATTAATATACATAATAACATATAATATATATATGTATAGAATTATATATATCTATGGAATCTATATCTATTTAATCCATGTTATAATTATATCTATCTTTTCCTTAATTATTTTAATTTGGTATCAGATTCAAGCTAACTTCTCATTGTTGCGTCATTTTGAAGGGAAATGTTTGAAATCTTTTCCATCTAATACCAATTGAACACTGATAGAGAACACATAAAGCAAGTAAAAAAGAAATCTATTTATCCAAATCATAGCAAGACCGAAATCACAGAAGATATTTATTAGAGAGCAGATACCAAACAATGAAGAATGAAGGAGTTTTCCCACTGGATGAGATAATTTGGTTCAACCAAGAGATAATTCTTGATTTCAACTAAGGGAAAACTCCCTACAGTCTCTAAAAGTAGCAAGCTGAGAGTAGGGACATGATGAAGAATGCCAGTCCCTCCCATAATTCCCAGAAGTGGGGTTGGTCTCTTCCATTTTCTTTCACAAAGCTGGAAGCCAGAAGTGTCTAAAGATACTTGAAGCTTAAAGAGTCCGCAGGAGGATGGAAGAAGGCTGGAACTCTCCTGTTCTCACCATCTCTGTCCCACTTTTGATGCAAGATAGGGCAGTTATCTCTACCAATAATAACAAAGTCCTACATCAGTGGTCTTTGGGAATGAGGTTGCAATTTTTTTTGCTGGACAGTTTTAGCAGGTTAGTGAAGGTATAGATTATATATTTTTAAAGTAGTGACCCAAATTTAGGAAAAATAAGCCTTGTCTGGAGAGTAGAAATAGGAAGCAAATCTGTTAAGACTTGAAATCTCATTTATATAAGGGATTTTCAGTGTGTAAAAAAATCCTTCTGTAGGTGAAATTGAGACCTTTTCAGTAATTTTATAATTTTAGAGAGCTGCCTTGGAGCATAAAGAAATTAAATGTTAGTCCATGGTTATATAGCCAGTAACTTTGAGAGGCAATATTCCATACTGTCTTTTGTCTATATGTTATATCAAATAATAGAACAGAAAAAAAGAAGATAAATTTTCTAGCTCACAACCCAAAATGCATTTACTCAATGGATAGAAATAAGTGACTAAAAAAGATCCACTCTTAAATATGATATACACATATGTTTTAGGATTACTGTTTTAGACTATTTTAACTAAGAAAAATTCTGGAAGTTTTCTCAAGACAAATTAATCATAAGAGATAAAATCTGACTAGTCAGAATATATACAGTCATATAATGTGAATCACTATGTAAATGACAAGCCCCTGCCCAAAGAAAAACATTTTCTTTCTTCCAGAACGAATCAAACATTGTTATTCTTTATTTATCCTCTGCTCTGCTCTGCTCTGATCATTTCCTGTCTTTTAGTTTAGGATGGAATTCCCATGTTTCATAAGCTAATATTTAGAAAAGAAATATCATGTGAGGTTCTCTAAGCAAAGAACACAATTTTACAAATCCCAAAACAAATAAAAGATGCAAGCAACAATCACAATCATAGTTATTGTGATAAAAGAGTTAGACGCTCAATTCTCCTTTGGGTCAGAGAGCAGATTTTTGAAGGAAGCCTTTCTTTAAAAGGTTTCCAGAGTTTGAGAATGCATGTACTTAAGAAACAGAGTTCAATCCAACAAGCATTAATTAAGCCCCTGCTGTGTGCCAGGCACTGTGCTAGGTGCTGAAGACATAAAGTTAAAATCAGCCAGGTGCTGTTTTTGTTATTACCAGGAATAGCATCATTATTAAGAAGGTCTTGCATTTATGACATCCGGAAACATTTTCACATGACTGATCTCATCTGATCCTCTCAATGACCCCACAAAATAAACAGGAAATGAAGGCCCAAAGAGCTTAAGTGAACTTGGATGAATCCAAACTTATAGTGCAGCTTCTGGTAAGGGTCATTATACAGCACCCTTGTCCAGGAACCCTCTGGGGTATATAACTGTTTCCCTCTCCCCCTTTCAATAGAGATATAGTTGGGATAAAACTTCCAAATCAGCTGTGCAAGTGGAAAAATAGAAAAGAAACACAAGGAATATAATATGTATTGTGTGCATGTGTGTGTGTGTTGTATATGTCATGCACAAAGGTGTAATTCTACCCATCCAAATGGATCATGTTGTTTAATTTCATGGATTCATTAATTTCATGGATTTATGTCTTAATGGGAAGAGTGGTTGGGGTGAGCTATTGTTAATTAGTTACCTAAATATCCTTTTCTTTATGAATAACCTTAGTCTTTTTTTGTAAAACAGACAAAGAAGCAAACCAATGTAATAGTTGAAGCATTTTGGAAGAGTCTTGGTTAAAGTGCTCTATTTTGCTTACAGCTATATCCAAGGGATCCTATTTGTCAATGGATCAAGGACGTGGCCAGTAGAAGTTGAATCCATTAGTCTATGAATCATGCTCTGCTTATTGCCAGCCCATGTGGAAGAGACCACAGGGCTTATGCCTAGAAAGGCAAGATGATGTACAATGGAAGGACCTCTCTCTTTGACTTGAAGCATTCACACACAGCCCATAATTGCCCCTTGATAAAAAGATACCTGCCAACATGCTTTTGAAGCAGAATAGGAATATAATCGAAAGACAATTCAAGGGGAAGCCTTTTCTACCTTATGACTGTGTTCAAATGAAGAGGCAAGGACTTCTGTAAGCCTTCAGTCACTTCCTAAATGTCTCTACTATGTGACTCATGAATGCATGGCCCTAAGATGGCTTTTGTCTCTGTTGTCTATAGTTCCTGATATTATTTGAAGTTGGTGTATTGTAGATATCTACAAACTTGTAACTTTAAAAAAAATCAGAATATCAGGCGTCAGAAGGTCAGGAAGCGGAGTATTTTGTGAGATATGGCAGAAATCAGATGGTTCAATGACCTGCCTGATCCAGCATAGATCAAAAGTAGCCAAGAAAGAGAGATTCATCCATATGTTAGACCAAATTTGGAGTGAATGGTGTGGGGCAAATGTCATATAGAAAGCATTTTAAATTGGAGTCCACTCTCCCAAGGGTCCAAGATAATATAGGAGCGTGTCTCAAATGTTGGGGGGATATGTTTTGTAATATCTCTTTGCAATAAAGATCATATTCAGAAGGATACTTAAATCTGGCTGACTAATTTGACTCTCAACTAAGAATATTGGGGAAAATTCACAAGAATGGAGCTCCATCCAATAGTTCTAGAAAAAAATGTCTTTGATCCCTCAAGGATACCCCAGAAACTTAAATAGGAATTTGTTCCAAGAAATTAAATCCAGACTGTGGGTTACAATATCACAGAACTCCAGAATTGGAGAGGACCTCAGAATCCATCCAGTCTGATCCAGAGAGGGAAATATTCATGTGAAATATACATATATGTACATACATTTAGTTGGTTAGTTAAGAATTTATTAAGTACTTACTATATTCAGGCACTGTGCTAAGTGCCATAAACCTGGTTTCTGCCCTTTAGAATTTCACATTCTAATGCAGGAGACAACATGCAAGTAACTATATATGTACAAAGTAGAGAGATCTTAAATGAGAGGTATTTTCAGAGAGAAGCAACAAGCTGGGATGGGAGAGAACTAGTAGAATGGGGGAACCAAAAAGGTCTCTTGTAAGAGGTGAGACATGAGCTGTCTTGAAGGAATCTTGATAAAGCAAGCCATGCAATAGGCAAAGAGAACATTCCAGGCATGAAGAACAGCTAATAAAAAGGAACAAAATTGGGACATGGAGTATCATATTTGAATGAGGAACAAAAAGAATTGCATCATAGTATGTGGAGGAAAACGTAAAATGTAAAATGACATCAAAGATAGAAAGAGAATAGGTTGTAAAATACTTGAAAAGTCAAAAGTGATTTTGTTTTGCTTTGTTTTATCCTGGAAATAATATGAGGAATTGGAGTTTATTAAGTTGGGGGTAGCATAGTCAGATCTGTGCTTTAGGAAAATCATTTTGGAAACTGAGTGGAAGATGGATTGGAATGGGAAAGGAGTTGAGTCAGAGACAACACCCAAAAAGCTCTTGTAGTACTGTTCCGGTGTAAGATGATTAAGGGTGGTGGCTATGGGAGTACAGATTATTGGAAAGACTGACATGGAAACAGATTGAATATGTAGGGTGAGTATGAAGAACAAATATAACAGCCTCACAGTCTTTGAGGTAGAATAGAGCAAAATTAAAAGTTCATGCTTTTGATGTTTTGCTCAAACATTATTCTGAAAGTCATTCTTCATTTCATAAATAAATAAATTAGTGAGTGAATAAATAAATAGGTGGATGGATAGATGATGAAAAAGAAAGAAAGAAAGAAAGAAAGAAAGAAAGAAAGAAAGAAAGAAA
>JAJPUD010000027.1:659689-711744 GCA_023553655.1 Myrmecobius fasciatus
GAAAGAAAGAAAGAAAGAAAGAAAGAAAGAAAGAAAGAAAGAAAGAATATTTATATTTATAAATATAGGATGATAATTAATGAGGATATATGAATCAAGTAAGAGTTCTGTAAGGACAAAAGGCATAGACAGGTTTGTAGGAAAAAAGAAGGAGCCAGTAGACAAGAAGAAATTGAAGATTAGTAAGACAGTGCGTATGAAAGAAAGAACAATCTGCTAAAGAAGATAGAATGAAAACATCCCTTGTGCACGGTACAGGGTTTGCTTTAGCAAGGAGCTCCACCTGTTCATGTGAGACAGGAATGAAGAAGAAGATTAGATAATGAGGTAATTATCTGACTGATCCAAGATGAGAAGTATAAAAGATAAAGGAGCTCTCAGCAAGCAATTTTTTGCATATGAAATAAGAAGCAAAGTTTTCAGCTTAAAGAGTAGGGTGAGTGGATGCCATTGGAGTCGTGAAAAACTGCAAAAAGATTTTTAATTGTTGCTATACTGAGTGGAATAGCAAATCCATTAAGGAGGTATAAGAAGATTTCCTTGTCACAATGAGAGCCCATTAGAAGATTGTGTAATGTAAATTTGTAACGGACCCAGATAGCATAGTATCATTTTCTCTACTATTCCGAAATAGATGGATAGGATAGAAATCAGTAGCTAGGAAAAATATTATAAAGTTGGGATTTAGCAAAGAATGATAGGTTTGGGGGCAAGGAACTTAAATACTGAAGACAGCATAAAGCTGAACTAGTTCACCATTGGGTCAAGATAGGGAAGGAAGTAGATTGTAGCCAGTTTATGGGTAATATCCTGAGGGAAAAGACTGAAGGATAGAGAGATTGGAGGTCATGGTAAGGATAAAGAATATGACTAGAGGGTGTAAGGCAGAGGGAAAGATGAAGTGATAAGAGATTACAATTACAGAAAGGAATTTTGGAGTTCACTGACTTGGCAGTGGATAATTTACAAGTGATGGCAACACATGTATAGGCTAAGATCTGTAAAACAGGACAAAGAAGTATTCTTATAGCCTCTCCCATTAATACATCAATGCAACAGAATTATCAGATTATTTTGTCATCTTGATGGCAGGGGGAGTTTGATCCTGAGAGAATGAGCTATAATACAAGGGGATATCTGAGTTAGGAAGAATGGAGGAGGAGAAGGAGGAAGAGGAGCAGGAGAAGGATGAGAAGGAAGTCACAGAATGGATACAGTAATAAGGACAAGAGGCTAAATTAAGGCATCCCTGTTAGATTTCCTTGCCTGAATTCTACTGGATCCCATAAATCCAGCAATTCATTGGTTGAAGTCTATAAGGTGTTGGATAGTTAAGCAATTAGTAGATAAAATATAGTATGGACTCACTCATTCCTGTTGGCTAAAAGAGACATTTGAATTAAAATTAGTGCCTTTTGGGAATAGGAATGGTGACTTGTGTTCTCGGGGTTGCCCTCCCAAAAGCCAAGGAATAGCTGAATCAAATGATCATATTGACACTTTTATAGTTTAAGAAGCCAGATAATGATTGTTCTTAAATTGGTTCATCTTTGACTTAGCAGCCTTGTATTTATTTACTGGTGAAAAAAGTAAAAATAGGGTAATAAGTACAAGGATGAAATAGGTTTGGGCTGGAAGATATAATGCAGCTAAGAATCTTCAGTGATTTGTCCCACATCTCCTTATTTATCAGTTGGGGTTATGGAGATCTTCCCTAATATCTGTTAGTCTGGAACAATAGATTGTGCTGCCCAATATTTCCCCACAACCACATTAGTATTGAAGAAATGAATGATTAAAGCTGGAGGTCAGATCTAACTGAGCTTGGTCCCATTTGCTCCTTAGAAAAGGGTTCTTAGCAACACCTAACAAATGTCATAGATTCCCCAAGCTAATTAAATTTAATAGGCAATCTCAATTCATATACTACTGGTGCAGTGAGGGAAAAAAAGTGAAAGTTACTTTATCTGGAATTACTATTATTTTAACATGTGAAAGGCAAAGAAATCCATTGAAACCTAGCAACATTTATACATGTCAACCAACTTTCTTTTAAAATAGCAGAGCCTATTTATCAACAGGTATTCTTTGAATATCCACAGAAAGCCATTTGGGTACTAAGCAAGGATGCCAGCAATTCCTTAAAAGCTCAGTTCTTTAATACACAAACCAGAAGGTGAAATAAGATAAGCCCCTAGTGGGTACAAACCAGGGAGAAAGAATTATTTCCCAAACCCTTAAACAAAGGAAGTATAATTCCAATGTTGCAACCTCATTTAACAGCATGGTCTAGTGAAATTATGCACATTGCTAGGCAATCTTAAAGTAATCAGAAGGGAACTCTATTCAGGATCTTTGACAATGTGGTGCAGCAGAATATTGAGTTCTTGGTTGTGGTGGTAAAGAATTAAAGAGGATGCCCCTCAATTGGAGAATGACTAAACAAGTAACAGAATATAAATGTCTACTACATTCATATTCCACTTGTTGTTCAATAAGAAATTATGAACAGGAAGATTTTAAACTGCTGAGTGAAGTGAACAGAACTAAGAGAACATTCTATTCAGTAATAGCAACTTTGTGCAATGATCAACTGACTTAGATCTTCTTAGCAACGCAACGATCCAAGACAATTCCAAAAGACTCTTGAAAGAAAATGCTTCATAGTTTTTTTCCCTTTTGTTCTATTTGTTTTTTCACAACTTACTAATATGGAAATATGTTTTACATTATTGCATATATATATATTACTATATCAAATTGCTTACCATCTTGGAACTCAAAATCTTATAAAAACAAATGTTTAACATATATTTTAACATGTATGACATATACTGAATTGCTTGCCATCTGGAGGGGTATGGGGAAGGAGGGGAAAATTTGGAACACAAGGTTATGTGAGGATCAGTGTTGAAAAATTATCCATGCATATGTTATGAAAATAAAAAGCTTTACTAAATAAAAAAATTTTAAAGATTAAAAAGTGAATGTTTAAGATTATCTTTACATGTAATTGAGAAGATAAAATACTATTTAAAATTTTTAAAAATACTGAATTTGAAGTTAGGAAGGCCAGCATTCCAATCTTACCTCTGGTGTCTATTAGCTTTGTAATCATGAGTAAGCCTCTTAATCTCTGTGAACCTCAGACTCTTTTTTTTTAAATGAACATAATAATCCCTTTAATACCTAGTTCTTAAGGTTGTCTGAGTCACAATAAGATGAAACATATAAAGTATTTCACAAGCCTTAAGGCAGAGGCGTCAGCCCACAACACTCCTAGATGTCCTGGACCCAGATTGAAATGAATTGGGAAATTTTTAGCAAAATAAATAAAAATATAATAAATCATAACTAATGCTATCATATTAATTCAATTATTATTTCAATAGTAAACCTTGTTTCTGCCTTGAGTTTGACATCACAGCCTTAGAGCACCAAATAAATACATAGAGAACAAATTCATGGACAGACTTCATTTCTCACAGTGCAGGTGCCCAAAAAAACTGTCATTAATTGAGGAAAATCTTCTGGTCTACACTTCTTAATAGATACTTTAACAGGACAACCTGTGACAGTGTCACCCTGCATATACTCTGATTGGATCAGGAGATACTTGAACGTGAAAGATTTTTTTTAAATCTCAAAAAATTAAAAAGCAACATCTGTGAGAGAAATAATCATAGTTGGGAAATACATGACTAAGGCATCGTTATAGTGTCCTGAAACATCAATATCTCTTCCAGATTTTGATGACAGCTGTTTTCCTCTGACTAAGAGAAGTCAACACTGTTTTGTAACTTCTGTACCAAAGTTGAAAGTCAAGAGATTAAGCTGAACAGCTTCAGCCCATAATCTTCCCTGGGTGCTGAGAATGAGTGAGTCACACACTCTCTCCCATAAAGCTAAAGAAACAAACCAAATGCATTGACTGGAGTGTTTAGTTAGGGTTTCCCTACAAGCTTAGGAAAAGGTAGCAGATAATGGGTGCAGCAAATTTACTCAGATAGAATGCAGGTAGATTCAGTTCTCTGTTGTTTACTTTGCTGTTCTGGTTCATTAAATACCTTTTCCATTAAACTCATGTGTCATCTGGCAGGGTCTGACATAAAGATGCATTAGTCAGGCTTGGAGCCAGGGTTTGGAATAAACTTTTATCCAAAGTGTACTCTGAACCTGGGCAAAGCCAAAAGGGATTATCTAATTATCAGGTATTATTATTAAGCCTTCTCACAACAGTGTCTGTAAGTGTATGAATGACTGGCCAAGCAAGGAAGCATCCATGGAGGAAGCAGGGCTACCTGGGAGCCAAAGTGAAGCAAAAATCGAGAAAAACATGTAAGAGAAAAAAAGAAGGGAAAGAAAATCTTTTTTCTCTGCCCTTATGGAATGCATATTCCCTAGTTTCGCAAAGGAACCCTGCATTCTCTACATATGTTAGCATATGTTTGATTCTTTGTGACCCCCTTTGGTATTTTCTTGGCAAAGATACTGGGGTGGTTTCCCATTTCCTTCTCCAGTTCACTTTACAGATGAGGAAATTGAGATAAACAAGGTTAAGTGACACACAGCTGATAAATTGTCTGAGACAAGATTTGAACTCAGGAAGATGTGTCTCCCTGACTCCAGGGCTGGCATTCTGAACCATTGTTCCACCTAGCTACCCTATATATGTAACTGGCTTTTATATACTGTTTTTTTAGATAATAGCTTTTTGATTTTGAAATATATGCAAAGATAGTTTTCAACATTTACTCTTGCAAAACCTTGGATTCCAAATTTTTCTCCCTCCCTTACTTCCACCCTCCCCTAGACAGCAAGTAATCTAATATAGGTTAAATATGTGCAATTTTCTATACATATTTCCATATTTATCATGCTGCACAATAAAAATCAGATCTAAGAGGGGAAAATGAGGAAAAAAGCAAGTAAACAACAACAGCAAAGGTGAAAATATTATGTTGTGATCCATATTCAGTCCCCATAGTCCTTCTCTCTGGATGAAGATGGTTCTTTCCATCACAAGTCTATTAGAATTTACCTGAATTACCTCATTGCTGAAAAGAGCAACTCCATTAAAGTTGATCACCACGTAATCTTGTTATTGTTGTATACACTCTTTTTAATGTTCACAAAGCTCTACTACATGGCAAAGTAAGTACTGTTATTATGCCCACTTTGCAGATGAAGAAACTGATCTAAATGAAATGAAGTAGCTTGCCCAGGGTCACATACTTAGTGAAGGCACATCACCTTTGTTACCCTCTCCCCCTAAAACATTATTCTTTAGAAAGGATCATTACTTCCTTTTCCTCTTTTTTTCTCATTTTTGCTTTGGAAGTACTTCTCTTTTTTCTTATTTTTACAATAAGTTGTTTTTCTCAGTAATAGGGCAGTAAATAATTACTTGATTTAACCAGAAATTTTTGGCTGTCATTCCAAGACCTTTGGGCCTCAAGCTACATATTGACCTTTGCTACAGAAACTGCTGTAGTCTCTGCATTCTGTGAGACAATTATTAGGAGAGAGGAGGCTACTTTACAGAAGATCCAGAATAAATAGCAGTGATTTATCCAGTCTTTGGTCTGCAGAACATCAAGGGAAGGTTTGGCTGACAGCTCACAGAGTAATCAAAGAGACTAAAAATGCCCAGCTTCCTCCTCTTGTACAATAAGGAGGTAGAACCAAATCGAAAGTTCCTTCAAGCTCTTACAAATTTCTGCAATTTATTCATTTTATTCTAATCCACAGAATAATGAATCCTGGAGAATTTCAAGAAAATGCAGATGTCTCAATCTGTTCATTTGTTGACAATGTCATTAATAAGCAGAATCAATTCCCTTTTCCATTTTTGCTTCCAATTAAATGTCCTAAGTAACACTGAGCCCAGTTCACTCCTGTTTTGAAGAATGCATATGTGAAGATCAGTCAATAGGACTACAAGGAGTAATGATATTACATAAATGAGTTCCTCCACCATTTTCTGAGGATCTAATCATACATTTCTGGAGAACATATATTTATTAAACTCTCACTTCCCAGCCCCCACAGCAACATTGGAATCTACCCTGGGTCCTCAGGCTCTGTTAGGTGAATTTTTTTCTTACCTTGCCAAGAAGCACCTTCCACACCACTTCTGAGCTTTCACTAGCCACATGAGGAGGAGGAGGTGGTCCAGCTCCTTTTTATATGCTTTTTTTTCTCATATTAGAATGTAAGTTCCTTATTCATAGGGAATTGTTTAATTTGATTTTATTTGTGTTCCCAGCACTTAATACAGTGTCTGGAACATACTAAATGCTTAATAAAAACTAGGTCTATCTATCTATTTATCATCTATCTATCTGTCTGTCTATTTGTCTATCTAACATCTCTTCATCATCTTTCTCTATTGTAAATCCATCTCTTATCTCTATCATGTCACCTATTACCCATATCTCTATTACCTATCCATCATTCTCTCTATCATCTATCTATCCATATCTATATCTACCTGTGTATATAGATATGGCTAGAGATAAAGATTTCATATACACATACACACACATATAAAATCTCTCTATTTCTCTATCATCTTTCAGTCTTCCAAGCACCATGCTAAATGATGAGAATACAAATACAGAAGTTAGGAGCTTACATTTTAATAAGGGGAGCCAAAACCCTAAAAATAGTGACTAGGAAAAAAGATGCAGAGGAGAAACTTAGAGGAAGAGAGGAAGTGCACATGGTAATAGGGCAGGAAATGGGCGGAGGGCAGATGTAGGAGTGTGGCCCTAGGGAGTTCAGAGCTGAGTAGTTTAGCTCCTCCTCCAGGGCATGATTTCTGGCAGGACAGTAGAACTGAAGCAGCAGAATGGGAAATAGCATCAGATAATTGAGCTCAAATTGTGCTGGACTATATGTGCTTGCTAGAGGAAAATCTTGGACTACTTAAGATGAATGTCATAAAAGTTATTACTGTTATCCATCTTTTGTTTTTGAAGAGGACCAATGGCATGACTGTGTAATGGGTAATGTCTTGAATTGCTTATGAATTGGATTTAGATGAGGCAGAGTTGTCCGAAGTTATCAATCTATTCTCTCTTCCAAAGCCATCGAAGTCCAGCAGCAAGACATAAATCAAGGTAACCTGACGGTGGCCTGGGATGTAGTGATGACCTTGGTATTGGCAATATCTGACCACTCTCAGGGATCTACTTCAACTATCTTTATGGCCATTGGAGCAGATTATTCTCATCTGCCTATTGGTTAAGTCCCCACATACCCCTGACTCATTGATGGGTTTGAGACCTGTTAGTTAACCTCAAACTGGCTTAGCCATCTGCCAAGACAGCATCATCAGGGTGCAGCTGCTGTGTATGCTGTAGCTTTTGGGGTCACTGGTGGGAGTTGGGAGACAGATGGACACCGTTAGACAGGTGGACACCACAGGTAGATGAGCAGTCCTAGAAAGCACTCACACTGGAGGTGGAATCCCCTTTGAATACCTCATACATCTGGTTCAGGTAGTTCACAATCAAATGATCCTATAAAGAAGGAACCTCAATATGTAGGAGAAAAGTCTTTCCTGTCACTGACTATACTAGCTGGAAATGAGTGAGAGGTTTTCCCTTTCCATCTGTCAGGGAATATGAAATATAAGAAAAATTGCAGGAAATGGAACCATTTTCATTTGAATTCTTAGAAAGATCCTGAAGATCACCTGGCAACATAAGGTACCTGACACTGAGGTTCTTTCTCAAACTGAATTACCAAGTGTTCAGGCTCTACTATCTATGGGTTGGCCATATTGTTTAAATGCCAAAAGCATGTTTGCTTAAAAGACTATTTAACAGAGATCTCACATAAGACAAGAGCTCCCTTGGAGGTCAGAAAAAGTGATATAAGGTCTCTCTGAAGAACTTTGGAATCAATTGTGAAACAGGGGCAACACTGGCACGAGACCCTCTGGTAGAGCATGCGGGCACCTAATAAGGCACTGTGTTCTATGGGCAAAGCAGAATTGCAGTAGCTCAAAAGAAACATGAGATGGGCAAATTTAGAGACATCTCCACTCCAAGTGTTCATGTGGACTATTTGTGTCCAACCTGTGATAGAGCTTTCCATGCTCACATTAGTCTTATCAGCCACCGTTGGACACACTGTACCTTGATCCAACATAGATTTTGGTTCTCTTTGAGACTGAAGTTCAACAACCATCCACCCAAGCTATTTATGAAAGAAGGCTGGAAAGGATACAAGGAGCCAGATTATAAAAATTCTGAAATGCCAAGTTAAGGAATTAGGATGTGGGGGATGTGGGGGAAGATGGGCCAGTGAGGACCTAGCTGTTCAATTATGCAAAATCTGCTGTCTGGTACCAACAAACCATGAAGAACAGGTCCAGCCTGCTTCTGGAGGACAAGATGGCACGACTCGGCTCCAATTCAGTGCAGGTACGGGTAGGTATACTTTGACAGTTTCCAGCCTGTTTGCTTCAAGGTAGAGAAAAGCCTATTAATAGACTTCTGAGCCAGAACTGAGTGTGTACACAAAGGAGTCCAAGAGAAAAGCATGACTTCTTTTGATTTTCTGCCGTCTATGAGTTGTAGGGGTTACTCTCTGAGCTCCAGAGAGGCAGTGGGAAGGAAGAGAATACCTTCTTTTTTCTGAAATTCTGAAAATTTTTTTCTGAAATATATATATATATATACACATATATATATGTGTGTGTGATATATATGTCATTTCACACACACACACATATATATATATATGTCTGAGATGAGACCATCTCCTAATTGTGTCTTTTTACTTAATGTACTACAGGACCACCTAAGATATTGAAAGGTTGGAGAACCAGAGGTCCAGCAGCCAAACCCAGAAAGGAACCGGACTTGAGGAAATGGTTTGCTTTTGCAGTGACTCACCTGGATCACTGAGATGTCATACCTGGCGAGCATTAACCAAACTGCATCCAGAAGTGAACTTAGTAATGGGGAAAATGCTTGTAGCTACCCTTATACTTTGAGACTACCATTATTGGGGACAGAGGTCCAGGCAGTGAGGATGTTTCAGCTTTGGGGAAATGCTTCTAGATTTTGTTGCTAGTTTCTCAGCAAATATTCCTGTGAAAAAGTTAATGGGGGATATATTGTTAATAAATATTGGGAATAAAGTATTTAAATTGGTGGGGTGTAGTAATCGCTGATTTCAGGAGTAGTGAGGAGCTATTAATTGGCACCGGATAAAGTGACACTGAGGGGTATATATGGGAATGATAGCATTGAAAGCACCTCACTGGCCCTCTGAGACACAGAGAGCTTTCTGAGAAGAAATGAAGCAATAGTTGGGTTCAGGCACCTGAATTACCCAGAGAGATAGGCTGGGGCAGAGACCCCAGGATATGCCTACCTGTATTTCTACAAGCAAACAGCAGCCAGCATTGGGCTTTGAGTAAAAAAAATTTAATCACACTTGTGGATTAACAAGGAGATAGAATAGAAGATGGGACACCTGGAGAATGCTTCCTCTTGTATATCTCTTTCTCGATAAAAAAAAATTTTATTAAGTGAAATTTTTCAGGAAAAAAATCTACTTATGAACTACCATACAATAGGTACTTGTTATAACAGGTCATTAAATGGTTTATATTCACTTTGGAAAGTAATTGAATTCAGGCAAGCATGCTCAGGCCCCAGCTCCAGCTTAAACCTCATTCAGACCTAGAAACAGGCTGAATTGGTTTGAATGTTTTTGTTAATGTATTAGGTGTTATGTCAAATGAAAGTCTTTGACTTTTGAAAGTCTTAAAGCACTATATAAATATATATATACAAATATAATTATGATAATTATCTTAGTCTCATCCTTTTCTCATCTGAGGTTCAGAAATGGGACAAATTGTCTTCCTATAATTCCTTTATATATACTGTAGGGTGTATTGCACAGGTAATAAAAATAACAGCTTTTTATAGATGGATAAAAATATTAGGATATAAGCTCATCTCTGCAGACTCATTGAAAGCATACTTAAGTTTAGGGCAATAGAAAAAACATCACCATCTTCTAATATGTTGTTTTTCTTTTTTTTTAAACTTGCTGCAAAATTTTATTATATTATTTCATCTATGATACCTTTTAGCAACATGTAGTTTCTTTTTTTATTAAAGCTTTTTATTTGCAAAACATATGCATGGGTAATTTTTCAACAATGGTCCTTGCAAAGCTTTCTGTTCCAAATTTTTCTCTCCTTCCCCCCACTCCCTCCCTCAGATGACAGGTAGTCTAATACATGTTAATTATGTTAAAATATAATATGTTGTTTTTCTTTTAATTTCCTTAGTCAAGTCCTTATATTTAGAAAGCCTTTAAAACATTAATTAAAAACAATGTCCTTATGTTTTTATGAATCAGTGTTGTGTCTGGGAAAGTTGGGGTAAAAGTTCAGTCTGGGACAATTGTCTGGTTCCAGTAGTTTATTTTAGGATACTTTGGAATTTGTAGCTGTAAAAGGGAATTTGTCATCTGTTGGTCCACAAAAGACAGTGAACTTCTAAAATAAAATTTTAAACACCAGATCATTTCTTCTTAGGTAGTCAATGGATAGGAAATTTTAACAGTCTTTGATGATGGTTTGCATTATTCTCCACTATTTCCTTGCATCATCTTACATTGATCATTAAGTATGGACTCTTTGAGGATAACCATTCCTTAGTTTCTAGTTACAATAACCTGGTTCTAATACTACCATAAAATTCCCTATTTCTACAAATAGTAAATCTTCAGGACAACTATTTGGACAATACTTCTTTGGCAACGTATTTATGCTTGGCTAAAGTCATGTGGATTTCATCCAAGAAGAGGGCTGAAATCTCCCCTTTTGATTCCGCTCCTGGATCTTAATTCTTTGATAAGTTCCACTCAGAGATGTCACTTTAGGCTGCATTCAATAAATCATTTTCATCACTTCTTGTCTAAATTATACCAACTGCCTCTCACTTGGTCTGGCTTCAAGTTTCTCCCCACTCCAGTCCATCCTTCATTCAACAATAATATTGGTTTTCCTTAAACATGGATGTTTATCCTATATCATTTTCCTACTAGAACCCCCTCAATTGCTCCATACTGCCTTAGGATAAACTATAAACTCCTCTATTTAGTTTTTAAAGATTTTCATAACTTGTCCCCAATTTATTATTCCAGTCTCATTGTACCCTACTCCCTCTCCTACATTCTGCAACTACACTGGTCTTTTTTCTCTGCTTCTCACACATATCATTCTACCTTCAATCTCCATGCTTTTGCAAGTGCCATTCCCCATGACTAGAATACCCTTATTTCCGGGTTTCACTTCAGAAAATCCCTGTATCTTGAATGATACAGTTGAAACATTACTTTTATATAAAATCTTTCTTGTTAGTGCTCCTGCCCCAGGAATGTCCCGATAAATGTTTAACAACCATCTTGACATAATTCTTAGTTTAAATTCCATTGCTAACATTTTCTTCATTATTTTCTTAAGCTTAGTAAATCAACAAGACAATAAGTCAAGCTCTAATTTGTAGCATTTGTCAATTTCCAAGGAGTAAAATACACTGAAAATTTAACAATAAGCTTTGAGATGGTTCTATCATATCTCTGCCTCCTTCCCTAACTATCTACATGTATACCTTTTGTCTTGCTGCAATAAAATATAAACTAATTAAGAGAGGGAAATTTTTCCTCCTTTCCATTTGCATCCCCAGTTCTGATCATCACGCCAAGCACATAGTATATTATTATGGGACAAGATATTGGTGGAACTGGGAAGCAGCAGTTTATATTCCTTTCAAACACAAACACTCCCACAATACCAGCCAGCACTGTTGCAAGTCACAAAGTAGTGGTACAGACCCGGGGCAATTACCCCCAAATATATTGATCAGAGACACAGCTGCAAAAAAAGAGTTGTATAAGTCATTTTTTAGAATTTTGGCAGAGAGCTCCTGAGACCCAGGGAACCTTTTTGCTGGCCAGTTTGTAGCCTCGTTGACCATTTTAATTTTTTTTTCCCTAATGGCTTTTAGCCATTTTGAGAACTACTACCTGAGGGTGATGGGATATGATTTTAATAAAAAGAACTCTTTGTTCAACCCCTTGAACTGAGGGATCTATTGCATCAGAAGAGAAATGCCACTAAAGATGCCTTAAAAACCTTATTTATTGATTAGGTTTTACAGTTCTGAAAAGATGCCTTAAAACTGATGTCTATACTCTTGCTTTGATCCTCTCACATGGCCAACAGTGCTCTGGGTCTTTGGACTTGTAGGCAAGATTGTGCTTGGCCCCATAGTTGCTTTTTCAAATTGTTTGAATTTCTGAGTAGGTGACCAAACATTAGCCTCTTGTTGGATATGTCTGGACTTCAGAACAACCTCATGAATCCGAAAAGTCTGGAAATCCTGACTGACACCAGGAGAAATTTCTATATCAGAGGTGACAATTACCAACCAAAGGACTGGCCAAAGACTGATTATTTTAATAGCTGACATACTGAGAATTATTTAAATAGCACAGAACTAAGGTGAAATGTAAAATGCCTAATTAGCAATCCCATAGATTTATGTTCTAATGAGTTTAAGCATCAACTTCCCAAGAAGCTGGGAGTATAACTGTAGTTATAAGTTAGTGAATCCTATTTTACGTTTGTCAGTGCCAGCTTCTGAGGGGGTTTTTGGTTTTAACATTTCTTGTGTACTTAGAAAATAAATACCTGCCCCAAATTTTTTCTTTGAATTAAGTTTTTATTTCAGAGTGCCTATAAGTTCTTAATATTTGGTAATATATTTTCTCTTGATATTTTTATGTTTAGTGTCTTGCCTAGAGGAGACCAGGTATTTGTAGGTATTGATTTCAGCTTCTAGTTCCACATAATCTCTGAATTATGAAAAATAATAATAATTTTATGACAATAATTTTCAATGTCCTAGTTGATGACATTTTAAAGGACCATATCTGCCAAAAGGGGTAGAAATGAAGCAAAATGTTCATACAAGCATAGCGGTCCAAGAAAAGAAAAGAATTATGATCTGGAAAGAAGAATTTGTCTATGTGACAAAGCCTTTGTTGAGTCTGCCCCATTTCTTCTTCAGCAATGAGATAGTAATGAGGAATAATATGCATCCATATTATTATATCTATATCCATATGCCCCACCAAAAAATGGAAAGCAGGATTAGAGGTCTTAGTCAACAATAGCACAATAAGCAAAGAAAAGGATCTGGAGGAAGAATCAGTGCATTGGGTCCACCATTATACTCTGCCCCAAATGGATATTGACCCTTTGAGAAATCATAAGCAGAAAAGCAGATGGGGAGGAATACTTGCTAGTTTCCAGTAGGAACATATAATACTATTGTTAATAATTGTTATTATTGTTATTATATTATATTTTATTATTGTTAATAATAATTAATATGTATTAAGTACCTACTATGTGCCAGGCACCAGCTAAATGCTTTACAAATATTATCTCACTTGATACAACAAATTAATTGAGGAAAGTACAGCAAAAAGATGTTAAGTGACTTACTTACTTCTAAGGTCACAAAGCTATTATTGGAGACTAGATGGGAACTCCAGTATTCCTGATTCTAGTCCCAGCATCCAACACCTACTGCTCCACCTACATGCGACATCTGATAGTGAAGTCTTCATCTAAATTCATTAAAGGTGTTCCAGGGTTTGGAGTATGTCTTCAAAATGGCTGAAAGTTGCCTAGGTATTGGCACTCAGCCCACATGATCACTTAAAAATTTTATTTAGTTTTATTCTTTTTGCTTCATTGATTGATCATAAGTAATGAACTATATACAATTAAACTGGACTTATCAAACTGTTTCTCCTTCATACCATGTCCACTTGATGAAATATCACTAAAAATGCAGCATGAAAGAAGGAATAAAGGCAGAGTTTCTGCAGTTGGGACCTTAACCAAGAATTTGATTAGGTAATAAAAATAGGATACACCCTAGCCTGAGAAGATCATTGATACCCAGAAAGCTAAGAGATAGATGTTAGTTCTCTGGAAACCCTTAAAGAATCTGATATTTCTCCTCAGCCACCATTATAGTACATAACCAACATAATGACTTATGCAGGTGTAGGAGGAAGAGTCTCTGGCCCTCATCCTCAAAAATCAGGAGGAGTTATCTGGGTATCAGTAACATTTTTATGGTTAAAAAAAAACTGAACAAAGCTTTTGTGCAAGATTTATCTTTAAAGTTTCCTTGGAGTTCATTCTCTGTTCCAATGGAATTTAGGATAGCAAACTCAGTAGTGATTTATATATCTTTATCTTCATGATTTATAGTTGTTTACAATGCTTGAATCATAAGCAAGTCATATGTCATTTGGAATATTTCCAAGGTTACTGATTTAGCATACATGCTATTTCAAATTTTTTTTTAAATTCAAATTATTCACGATACTTTTCTTTTGGCATGAACATATTACTAATAGATCTATTAAGAAAGATATTAAATAAATGTAGAAATATGTTTAGAAGAACTGCACGTGTTTAACTTGAATTATTTGCTAAGGGAGTGGGGAGGTGGGGAGGAAGGGAGAAAAATTTGGAACACAAAGTTCTGCAAGGGTGAATGTTGAAAACTGTCTTGGCAAGTATTTGTCAAAATATGTCCCTTCCTTCATGCCATGCCCACTTGATGAAAGACCACTAAAAGGTTTGTTTAAAAAGGTGTGGTATATGAAAATAACAGAATATTATCATGCTCTAAGAAACAGTGGATATGATAAATACAAAAAATGAATTACAAATGAATACAAAGTATGAATTATAATCAAGGAAACAGTACACACATGACTACAAAGGAAAGAGCCATTACAAATATTTGGAAATAAACATTGTAAAAAATGAATGTGGCCCCCAAAAAGAGATATGAAAAGACAATAACTCTTGCAGAGTTAGGAGTCCAGAGATATGGAACATCTCATTTATTATCAGATCTTCTCAACATATTGTTTAGTTTTGCTGATTTTTTCCCTTTCTCTTTTTTTTCTTTTAAATTATTTGGGATGGGAGAAGGAGAAAGGGTACAGTAGAAAATTTAGGCAATGAAAAAATAAGATATCAATAAAATTGTATATGTAAAGAGGCTATTGTGATAGACAAGAGAAGTGATGACAGTTTGGACCAGAGTAATAGCTTTGTTAAGGTAGAGAAAGGGATTATTATAAAAAAATAAAGAATGACAAAACTTGGAACAAGAATCATAGTATTGTTTAAAGGAACTTTAACCTCCTCTTCCTTTAATCCAACCCCCTAATTTTAGAGATGAAGAGAATGAACTAAGGGAAGTTAGTGTCTTGTTTGATGTTACAAAGAGAATAAATGGAAAAGTAAAAATTTTAACCAGGTCCTTTTAATGCAAAACCATAACTTGCTATATCATATTCTGCCAATTGGGTTTGAGGGATGAAGGAGAGAGAGAAGAATGAATGTATAAATGAATGAATGAAAGAAACTTTTGCCATTTGTGTGCCAGGTATTAGACTGAGTGCTAGAGATACAAATATAAGAAAGCAAGGCAATTCTTGCACTTAAGGAGTTTATGTTCTGATGGAAGATAATACCAAAAGAAGAATGATTTAGAATCATAGTATGGAGGCCTAATTCCAGGCAAAAAAAAAAAAGCTAAATCTCACCTATATGAATGCAGGATAGTTTCATGAGCAAAGTCTAATATTCCAGTGGGACAGGGATAAGAAGGAAAAAGAAAATGACCAAAGTGCAAATGACGTGTTTTGGAAATGGGGACTAAGAAGTGACCACTTAAAACTCACTTTGGCAGCTGTGTGGATGATGATATGGAGAAGGGAGATAATTGGGATCAATTAGGAGACTATCAAAATAGTCTGGGTGAGAGGTGATGAGGGCTGAACTAAGTTGGTAGCTATATGAATTGAAAAAAAGGTTTGGATGCAGGATTTGTTATAGAGGTAAAAATAGTCATATATGACAACTGATCTGATATTGGGGGTGAGGGAGAACAAGGGGTCAATGATAACACCAAGATTATGAACCCTAGATACTGGAAAAATAGTTATGTCTTGGAAAGAAATTTAAAAAAAAGTTTGGAAGAGAAGGGAAAAGATAATGAATTCAGTTTTGGACATGTTGAGATTGCAGTGTCTCTGGGACATGCAGTTTGAAAGATTCAATAGGAAACTGGTTACAGAGCTACAGATAAATAAAACAGAGACAGAGACAGAGAAAGATAGGCATATGTGTGTGTATACATGTATTGCATATAAATGATAATTAAACCCACTGGTTCCCAAGAAAGTGTAAAAAGAACATGGCCTAGGATAGAAGCTTTGAGAACAATCACACTTAGAGGATGATAAGCCAGAAAATAGGATGGAGGAAGAACAGAGAGACAGAAAGAAGAACCAAGAAAGAATAGTGTCAAAAAATCCAGACCAAAGAGTATTTAAAAGGAAAATGTGGTCTTTAATGTAATATGCAGTAAATAGGTTTTAAAAAAAAAGATGAAGACTGAAAATATACTGCCAGATCTAGCAAATAAAAGATTATTAATAACTTTGGAAAAATAGTTTTAATTGAATGGTGAGGTCAGAAATCATATTGCAAAAGTACGAAGGCAGAGAGATGGTGCTGTGTATAGTGTTGTGTGACTCTGGGCAAGTCATTCACCTCCATTTGCCTCAGTTTCCTCATCTGTAAAATTAGCTGGAGAAGGAAATGGCAGATCGCTCTAGCATCTTTGACAAGAAAACTCCAAAAATAACAGAACAGCAAGAAAAGAGGAGAGAAAATAGAGATAGCAACAATAGATTTTTTCTACTAGTTTGGCTAAGAAAGGGAGAATCTACAAAAATAGGAAGAGGAAATTTGAGAAGAGGTAGATTCTAGTAAAAGTTTTTTTTGTTTGTTTTTTTTTTTAATTGACAAGGCATTATGGTGCATGCCTAAGTCCCAGCTGCCAGAGAAACTAAGGCTGGTAAATCACCTGACCTTAGGAATTCTAAGCTACAAAAGGCTGAGAAGATCATATGTTTGTACTGAGACTGACACTAATAGATGAGCCCCCAGGAGCAGGAAACCAGGATGCTGCCTAAGAAGCACTAAAGCAGCCAGGACTGGAAATGAACCAAGTCAAAATGCCTTTATTAATCCATGGCAAAATTGGGGCTATGAGTGATTGCTGCACTTCCAGTCTGGGAAATATAAAGAGACTTAGTGGAGAGAGACAGACAGACAGACAGAGAAAGAGAGAGCGAGGGAGAGAGGGAGAGACAGTGAGTGAGAGAGAGAGAGAGAGAGAGAGAGAGAGAGAGAGAGAGAGAGAGAGAATTGAAGAGAGGGAGGGAGAGAGAAATAATTGGGCATGTTTGAAGAAAATAGGGAAGAAATCAATAGGAGGAAGCTTCAAATGAGAAATATGGACAGAGAATAACTAAACAAAAGCTTTTCATCTCTCTTCCTTTCCAACCCATCTTATATACCCTGCCAGATTAATCTTCCCAAAATATAGTTTGATTATGTCATTCAGATATCACAATCTCCTGAACAAAGGCCAAGTTCTTTAGTTTTCAGGGGCTTTCAAAATCTTACCATAAACTATCTTTATATACCCTCCAACAAGGCCCAGATGAAATGGTACTTCTAGAATGATTCAGATTAGGGAGATCAAATTCACCAGCTAGATTCAACTCTCTCCTTGGTTTTATTAATGTCAATAGGACTTCTGGGCAACCCCAGGCAGTGATAGAGCGGAACAGAAGACTTGACTGGAGGATTAGGTTGCAGTACTCCATTTGAATGCTATTTCTCTTTCTAATGCTTATTTTTTATAATTATACTACTTTGTAATTTTGCAATCATTAAAAATGAGAGGAACTCAGAGAACTATAGGAGCCATCTGTCCCAATCCCTTCTTTTAGAAATATTTGGGCCTCTCAGAGGTCCAGGAGGTGTCTTCAGGGAGACAGCAGGAAGGCAGCAATACATTGCTCCTGGATATACCCACTACCTAGCAATTCTCTCAGGCTCCAGGGTGACCCAAATTCGTGCTGAAGCTCCTCTCGTGGAGCTTCATTATTAGTTTGGTAAGGAAGCATCCTTTCTACCTATCCTGCTGCTGAGGAGTTTGATATCATCCCCTCTGGAGCTGGGTCAGTGTATTCTTCCCCACCCCATTGTCACCTGCATGCCATCACTTTTGGATTTTGTTTTTGCTGCTTTAAAAAATGTGATTATTTTAAAAATGAAAATAAAGACAAAAATTTTGTTTGGTTTTGAAGTAGAGATTTCTGCCGAATCAAATAAAACAGGAATAGGTAATATACAAAAGAAATGCTTTTTGAAATCTGAAGTGTCCTGACCTATCTAAAGTGTCCCACTTAGTTCTAGATTTTTGTTTATACTTTGATACTGGTCTCATTTTAAAATATCATTTTTCTAAAAGAGAGTTTTATTTTCTACTGGAGACCCTCAATCAGAATATGATATTAATAAATAGGAAAAAAAATTACTTAGAAAAGAATTTAAAAACTAATTCTTCTAACAGGAAACTACTATATAAATAAATTCATTCTTTTTTTCCCTGGGATATGCAAAAAAAAATCAGTTACTGTCCTTTAAAGCACCCAGAAACAGTGCTATGAATGAGATCAACCAAATATTTAATTGTTAAGATGCTGATTTAATGTACTTACCCAAAAGCATAAATAATATTTTTTCATTTTCATCATAAATTATTTTTCACTTTTCAATAACTATCAAAATTACAATGGAAGAGGGAGAGGGAGAGAAGAGGCAAGACTATCTGGAATTTAGTACATAGTAAGGATTCAATATAGCCCTGTTAATTGAAGGCTACATCTAATGTGGGCAGCACGTCAGTGAAGTAAAGTCAAGTGGAATTGCAAGTTCAGACGAATATTAATGCAATTTTAAAAATAAAGACCTTCAGCCTAGATTCTTGTCTTTCAAAGTTGACTTATTTTCCCCCTAAACTTGACATTCCATCTCCTGATTTCATGCCTTTCTTCAGGATGCTCTCCATGGCTAGGATTCACTCCATGCTCCATTCAGACTCTTAGAATCTTTATCTTCAGCTTGGCTCAAATTTCACCTTCTATTAAGTCTTTTCTGACACCTCTCATTTTTAGTAAACTATCTCTCCTCAAAATCTTTTGTATTTACTTATTTGTGGGAAAAACATTCCTCCATCTTCCCCCAGTTGAATGTAAGATACTTGAGGTCAAGAATTGTTTAACTTTTGTATCAACAGCTCATGGTCCAGTGCCTAGCAAACGGCAGATGCTTAATGTGTTTGTGATATTGAATGGAATAGACCACTCTGAATTCTTTAATTCATACTTGGGTGGGCTACTCTGGGATAATCTTCTCTCCCAGACCCTTTCACTTACCTAGCCAACTGGGGCTTATGTAGCTTGGGAGGAAAAGAAAAAAAAAAAACAAGCAACTATAATAGGCCTTCAAGATCCTTTGTACCCAGAGAGTTTTGGTCTTCTCCATCTGCATATGTATAGTTAAAGTAAATATTTTTTTTTAAAAAACAAATACTTATTCCATCCAGGTCTCTTAGGGATTCTTATGTAAATGGCTACTATCTCTTGTGATGTGCTATCTCTTGATGAATAGATAAGTAGAATCAATTGCACTGGATTTTATTAGAATGTAATATTCTTTTTCAAAGCATTTTGGTATCACATAAGAGAACTAATGAGCAAAATATAAAAGAGGGACATGGGCCATAAAGCCAAAATAATTTCCCCTTGAAGGGAGAATTTTTGAAATGAAAGCAGAAAAAAATCCCAAAGCACATTAAACAAATAATAAAATGTTATCACTGAGAATAAGTTGAGCAACACTAAAGAATTGCAGAGAATTCTAGACTTGAAGTCAGAAAAATTCAAGGTCAAATGATATCTTTGACATGTGACCCTGGTCAAATCATTTAACATCCATATATGTTCCTTAAACAGTATCAAGGCAGTAACCTATGAAAGTCATAGATGAGTTATGATATGTGTTAGTGAGCCCAATCCAGGAGTCCCTTACATTACTGAAATTACAAATGATGTATGTTAAGATTGAAAAATTATTGTGTAGTATGATTTTCTGAATACTAATTGGTTATTTAGAATCATAACAGAAAATCAAGATATTTGAGGAAATATTTTATGTTATTCTATATGATACAAAGAGTCTCAAAAGAACAGTCAAATGCAAGAGTTCTCTACTACATATGAAGCCTCTCACAAGACTCTTATTCCAGAACTTCATCTTGATCTGTTAGTGATCCTGTGCTCTCAGGAGCTTGCCAATGGAAGTTTATCTGTATTAGGTTGTATCAAGCTGAAAAGATTTCAAGTACATTCCTAGAGGCAGACTATGGCTAGCACTCAAAGTTCAAATTAGCAACCCATGAACAAGATAGAATTCTTTAAATGGCCTCAGTCCCATGTGGGTCCCTTGTTCCTTAGTGGTGATGGCAATTGTTGGAAAGGAAAATTCTCTTAAGAATGACAAAGTTGATTTCTGATAAATATGTCACTTCTAAAATATATGAAGAATTGAGTAAAATTTATAAGAATGCAAGGCATTTCCCAGTTGATAAAAGATCAAAGAATATGAACAGATAATTTTTAGATGAAATTAAAGCCATCTCTAGTCACATGAAAAAAAATGCTCTAAATCACTATTGATTAGAATTCAAATTAAAACAACTCTGAGGTACCATCTCACACTTATCAGATTAGGTAAGATGTCAGGAAAAAATAATGATAAATATTGGAGGGAATGTGAGAAAATTAAGGTACTAAGGCATTGTTGGTGGAGTTGTGAAATCCAACAACCATTTTGGAGAGCAATTTGGAACTATGCCCAAGGGGCTATCAAACTATATATATGTACCTTTTGACCCAGCAGTGTCTCTACTGGGCTTGTACCCCAAAGAAATCATAAAAGAGGGAAAAGGACCCATATGTGCCAAAATATTTGTGCCAACTCTTTTTGTGTTAGCAAGGAATTGGAAATTCAATGAACGCCCATTAATTAGAAATTGGTAAATGTTATAGCATATGAATATAATAGAATACTATTCTTCTATAAAAATGATGAACAAGCTGGAAAGACTTACATGAACTGATGCTGAGTGAAGCAAGCAGAATCAGGAGAACATTGAACACAGCAACAGCAAGACTCTGTGATATTCAGCTATAATAGACAGCTCTTTTCAGAGAGAGAACTATGCAGATGAATGCAGATCAAAGAACACTATTTTCACCTTTTTGTCTTGTTTTGCTTTTTCTTTCTCATGGTTTTTTCCCTTTTGTTTTTATTTTTCTTTCCCAGTATGACTCATATGGAAATATGTTAAAAAATGAATGTTTATATATATATATATATATATATATATGACACATCAAATCACTTGCTAGCTTAGAAGAGGAAGAGAAGGAAAGGGGGAAGAAAATTTTAAAATTCAAAATCTTACAAAAATGAAAGTTGAAAACCATCTTAATGTACAACAAGAAAAATAATATACAATTAAAATAAATTGGAAAAAAGAAAAGAAACAAATAATAGCAGGCAGATTTCTGAAAAACTTGTGAAAGACTTGTGAAAACTGATACAAAGTAAAACAAGCAGAACTAGGAAAATATTAAAAAAAATAACTGCAATACTATATGATGATCATGTATCAATGACTCAGCTCTTCTCAGAAACACAATGATCCAAGACAAGTACAAAGGACTCATGAAAAAAAAAAAAACGCGATCCACATCCAGATAAAGAATCGATGAATTCCAAATGCATATCAAAACATGTTCTTATTACTTATTTTATTTTTTTCATGTATTTTTCCTTTTGATGTTTCTTCTTCCACAAATGATTAATATGGACATATTTTATATGATATCATGTGTAGAACATCTATCAAATTACTTCCTATTTTCAATAGAGGAGAGGGAAAAAGGGGGGAAATTGAAAATAAAAATCTTGTGTAAAAATGCTAAAAATTGTTTTGACAAATAATTGGGAAAAAAATAAAAGACTACTACAAATCAAAAAAAGAAAAAATATTTTAAAAATCAGAGTTTTAGTTATATACAAAGAATCACAGTTTAGTTAGTTAAGGATCACAAAGCATAAATTTAAATGATGATTTTTTAATTTAATACTTTATTTTTCCTCAATTATACATAAAAAACAATTGTCAATATTTATTTTAAAATTTGAGTTCCAAATTCCCTCCCTCCCTTTCCACCCACCTCATTTGAGAAGGCAAGAAATTTTGTGTAGGTTATACGTGTGTAATCATAGAAACATATTTCCATATTAGACATGTTGTAAAAGAAAACATAGATCAAAATTAAAACCCTAGAAAAAACAATTTAAAAAAAAAAAAACCTGTTTTGATCTGTATTCAGATTCCATCAGTTCTTTCTCTGGGTATAGGTAGAATTTTTCATGATAAGTTCTTCAGAGTTGTCTTAGATCTAAATGTTGATATTCTTAATATGTCAGAAAGTTGTCCGTAATTTTAAAAAACTGAACAGCATTCAAATTGATATTCTTAGTGTAAATGAAAGCAGAATACATAAAGAAGTTGAAGCAAAATGGAAAGATGGCACAGGTTTTCCTTAGAGATAAAACAAAGGATAGATCAAGATAGATCACATCAACTGATTTAAAATTGAAAATTTTAAATATTGAAAAGAATGGTGGAAAATTAAGAGCAGTAGCTAGGAAAACTAGTAGGGGGAAAACACAACTATATATAAGTATATCATGTGAATCAGCCGAGCCAAATCCATACAAGAATGTTTACAAATGAAAATGGCAATAGAGAAAGGTAATGTGGGGTACAGCAGAGGAATAAAACATGCAGTCCATAAGAATTTTGCGGGGTCCACAATATTCCCAAGTGCTAGAATCATTGTCTTTGGTGTCAGTCAGGCAATATATTAAGGATTTTGCTGAGGATGCAAATACAAGCAAATAAAATAATCCTTTCCCTCAAGAAGAATATATAAAGAGAAATATAAATGATAATGACAGAGTAGCAGAACAAGATTGCTGGTGAGGAGGCAGAATAATCTGGAAGTTGAAACAAAATAAGGGTCAAATAAGCATGACTAGGGCCCTTCAAAAAATGGTCATCTGGAGCAGGCTGATTTCAGAAAAGCCTGGAAATACTTACATTAACTGATACTAAGTGATGGAAGCAGAACCAAGAGAACATTGTACACAATTAACAAGAAGATTATGTGATGATTAACTGTGATGAACTTGGCTCTTTTCAGTAATGATGTGATTCAAAGCAATTCCAATAGACTTGTGATAAAAAGTGCCATCCACATCCAGAGAAAGAATTATGGAGACTTAATGTAGTTCAAGCATAATATTTTTTTTGTTGAGGCAATTGGGGTTAAGTGACTTGCTCAGGGTCACACAGCTAGGCAGTATTGAGTGTCTGAGGTCAAATTTGAACTCAGGTCCTCCTGACTTCAGGGCTGGTGCTCTATCCACTGCACCATCTAGCAGCCCCTGAAGCATAATATTTTCATCTTTGTTGTTGTTGTTTGTTTGTTTGTTTGTTTTTTACTTTCTCATGGTTTTCCCTTTTGATCTGGTTTTTCTTGAGCAGCATGACAAATATAGAAATATATCTGGAGGAATTGCACATGTTTCACCTTTATTGAATTGTTGCTGTCTTGGAGAGGGGGACGGAGAAAGGGAGAAAAATTAGGAATAAAAGGTTTTGCAAAGATGAATGTTGAAAAATATCTTTACAAATATTTGGAAATATAAAATGCTATTAAAATGTGAAGAAATAGTTAAGTAGACTAGGAAGGAATAAATGGGAAGAATAGGCTTAGTGGGGGATGATGGAGGTCTAGATGGATCTGTTTCCCATCATCTATTTTGCACATGACTAACTAATATGGGAATTTTGAGATTGATAGCTAAAAATTTCTGATAACTAAAATACTTTGGTGGCCAATTGTGAGACAGATGTGTATTGCCTAGTTGTGCCTTGGATAGCAGTTATGTCTTGGATAGCAGAGATTTAGATTTTGATTTCTCATTACAAAATGGAGAAAGCCATTTATTTCACATAAGAGATCATACTTTGGAAAATTAGGTTGGTAAAAATTGATCCTTCCGAAAGATTTAGATAATACCTCAGAGCCTTCATTACCACCTAAGATTTGGAAGAGCTGAATAGTGTTGGAGAGTGGGCTTTCCATCTGTTTCTAGGAGCTAAAATGAGCTTATGAGGTCTCAAAGAATAACTGAATTTCAAATAGAGCTGAGCTTAAGAGCCAGAGATGAACTAATCCTGGAGCATAACTGAGTTTAGAGCTTAGGAGAGACTTCAAAACTCACCCTTTTTTACCTAAAATTTGCAAAGTAGCAATATCTCAGAAATCCATTCAATAGAGTTGACTTTAAAAAAATCTATAAATTTCTGCAGCATCGTGGATGGAGCACCAGCCCTGAAATCAGGAAGACCTAAGTTCAAATCTGGTCTCAGACACTTAACATTTCCTAGCTGTGTGACCCTGGGCAAGTCACTTAACCTCAATTGCCTCAGTGAAAAGCAAAAAAAAAAAATTTATGCAGCATCAACAGGAGAGCAACCAACAGAGAGACAGCCCTCCCCTAGGAAAACAAAGAGGCCCAGGGGTAGAATGGTCTAGAGGTAATAACCAATAGAAAATTAGTCAACTAACTAGCACTGAGTGCCTAGATCAGTGAATTCTCGTGCATATTATTCCTGAGGAAGACAAAAGACATCATGAAGGCCTGCAATCCAGATCTGCCCTAGTAGTGTGCTTCCTATTCATGCATTTTTTTTGCTATAGTTTTATAAATTTGTAATCATTGTTCCCACCATAGACACTTTGTGCACTGGAGGGAAAGAATTCCCTCATTTATAGGTGAACTGTTTTGTTGTTGTTATTATTGCTTTGTTTTCTGTTTAATAAACATTTCTAATTTAAATTTAACTAAGTTCATCTTGGCTAATTTATTCAATGGGAATCGCATTTGAACTACAGGTATTAGTAGTAAGAGTATAGTTCTCCCAATCCCAGGGTTACCTGTTATCCTGAGAGAGTGATTTGTAAGAATGTGTCTATGTAAAAGTCTGAGAGATTGGGTAGGCAAACAAGCCCAAGGCAGAAGGGATGCTGGCACTAGTGGGGTGGAAGGAAAGAAATAGGTGCCATGACCCATGATACATATACTTAAAAATATAACCAAAATGTTACAATACGGATTCACAGTTTAATATACAATCTTCTTTTTCTCTTATTTAAACATGTTCTTGGTTGTTGATAGTTGTCAAGGATTTATTTGCCATAGTTGTCAAGGTCATAATAATAAAAATTAATTTAAACTTTCAAAAATGAATAAAAACTCTCAAGGAGGGATAACAAAGGATATACCAAGATAGATCACATCAACTGATTTAAAATTCAAAAATTTTAAATTTTAAGTTACAGAATCAAGAGGACATAATGAAGGATATACAGAAAGTGGCATGGCATTTATTTTTTCTCTCCCATCTAGATCTCTTATTTTTTCTGTCAAACTACCAGAGTGCTTTGAACATAGAAAACATTTAAATAATTGTTGTCAAAATTTTTTCATTCCCTCCTTCCAAAATCCTTCTAAAAATGTACCCCCCTGAAGACTCATTAAATCCTCCTTGATTGGTTAATCTAGCCAGTCAGGCAAACCTTTCAGCACTCACACTTCTACCTGCATTATTGTAATTAATTTGTCTCCAAACATTTCAAGCTTGTGAGCTCTATGACCTTCTTAGACAAAAATTTCTTAGGAGACAGATTGTGTTGGCCATTGAATTTCCATCACCTATTTCAGCACTCTATATTTACTGAGTAATTGGTTTTAAAAAATGAATATATACTTATACATTGTCCAGTCAGATTCTCAGATCTCTGGAAATTTTGCCTATCTGAAAAACAGTTAAGATATAGAAATTAAGCCCAAAAGGCCTTTGAGCAACAGATGTCACAAAGTCCATACACATAAAGCTAACATGGGGAAATGTGGATGCAATGGAAAGAATTTGGAAACTGAAATAATAGAACTTGAGTTAAATCCTGCTCTTCTGTGTGGCTTAGAATGTTTATAGAATCTTTCTAGATTTCAGTTTCTTCATTTGGAAAATAAGGGAATTATAAAATAAGGGAACAGAAATACCTCTGGTATCTATGAATAGATAAATAACAACTGTTTCAGGGAGTGGGGTGAGATGGAAGGAGGAAGGGCTAGAATTTGAAACTCAAAACTTTAAATAAAAATATTTTTAAAAAATTTTAGTTACTCTTGAAAAAAAAAAAGATGTCACTTTTGTTTCTTCCTCTCTCTTCCTCACAACAATATCCAAAACTTCCAAGTTCTGTCAACTCTAGCTCCATATCATCTTTTATATCTGTTCTCTCCAATATAAGAATTATCGGACTCCCTGCAAGCCACGATGAAAAAAAGAACCTTGATGCTATCTTCCAGGAAATCATCAAAGAGAATTGCCCTGATGTTTTAGAATCAGAAGGCAAAACTGGCATTGAAAGAATTCACTGATCACCTCCTGAAAGAGACCCCAAAATTAAAACCCCAAGGAATATCGTGGCCAAATTTCAGGACTATCGCACCAAGGAAAGAATATTGCAAGCAGCTAGAAAGAAACAGTTCAAATACTGAGGAACTGTAATTAGAATTACACAAGATCTGTCAGCTTCCACATTAAAGGATCGAAGGGCCTGGAATCAGATATTCCAAAAGGCAAAAGAACTTGGATTACAGCCAAGAATAAGTTATCCAGCTAGAATGAGCATCATCTTCCAGGGAAGAAGATGGTCATTCAATGATACAGGAGAATTTCACCTATTTCTAATGAAAAGACCAGATCTGAACAAAAACTTTGACCTCTAAATACAGAACTCAAGAGAAGCATAAAAAGGTAAAAAGGAAAGAATTCTTGAGAACTATATTTCTACTATAGGTATCCTTAAAGAATGGGGGTATAATTCGATTTTTCTTTGATAATAATGGAAAGGAAATTAGAGGTGGAAGGGATACCATACTGAAAAAAAAAGGGGGGAAGGAGGCAAAATAAAGTAAAAAAAAAGGAGGTAAAATAAGGCAAAATCTCATAAAGAGACATAGAAGATCTAATATAATTGAGGGAAAGAAGGGAGGGTGATGAGTATTGTGTAAACCTTACTCTCATTAGATTGGACTCTAAGAGAGTATATCAGGCACATTTGGCTTCAAAGAAAGGCCTGACCCTCCTTGTGGGAAGGTGGGAGGGAAAGGAGGAAAGGAAAGGGATAAACTAATAAAAGGATTAGGGGAAAGGTATATTTGTTCTCTCTTTTTTTAAGCTTGCCATCAATTTCATCTAGATAATTGTACTGCTTCTCTAATTAGTCTTTCTGCCTTCAGCCTCTTTGATTTTCAGTCTGACCACCACACAGTTACCAAAGACATCTTCCCAATCCACAGGTCTGATCTTGTCACTACCTTGCTCAAAGACTTTCTTTTCTTTTATTTATTTATTGATGGATTGATTGATTGGTTGATTTTTTTTGCTGAGGCAATTGGGGTTAAGTGACATGCCCAGGGTCACACAGCTAAGAAATGTGAAGTGTCTGAGGCCACATTTGAACTCAGGTCCTCCTGACTAAAAGGGCTGGTGCTCTATCCACTATGCCACCTCACTGCCCCTCAAAAACTTTCAATAGCTCCTCCTGACTATATAGTAAAATTAGAATGTCTTTGCTTATCCTTTAATACCCTCCCCAACCTTTCTCTGTCTACTTTTCTAACCTTTCTCATCATTTTCCTTCACATACTCTCCACTCCCACTAAAATTACCTACTAACTATTAAATATTGACTATTAATCTTTCTCACTGCTCACCTAGCCACTACTCTAGTCAAGGTCTTCATCACCTTTTGTCTAAACTCTTGCTGCTGTCTCTGGTAAAATGTAAGCTAATTGTGCTTGCCTTCTCAATGAGAGGGAAGACAGAAGAAAATCTGGAACTCAAAATTTTAAAGAATGAAGGTTTAAAAATGTTTTACATGTAATTAGAAAAAAGTATAATATGTATTTCTATTTATTTTTCCCCTGAGGCAATTGAGGTTAAGTGACTTGCCCAGGGTCACACAGCTCAGAAATGTTAAGTGTCTGAGACACTGAACTCCTGACTTCAGGGCTGGTGCTCTATCCACTGTGTCACCTACCTGCCCCAAAATATGTATTTTTTAAAAGAATGTAAGCTATTTGGAGTTTGGAAGTTTTGTTTTCATTTCTTCATCCCTAGTACTTGGAACAATGTCTGGCACATAAAAGAGATTTAAGGAATGCTTGTAAATTGTCTTTAGTATTTATTTGTCATCTCTCATCTTTTAGAAGCTTCCCTATGCCTGGAATGTCATGGGGTAGATAGGATTTTGGTTTTAGAATCATGATGACCTGAGTTCAAATACCATCTCTGATCCTTAATAATTGTCTTGAACAAGAAACTTAGCTTTTCTTACCCTCATTGTTCTTAATAAAATGGTTATAACAATAATTGCATTACCTACTTCCCAGATTGATATGAAACTCCAATGGGATAACATATGTAAAGTACTTTGCAAACGATATAGTACCACAAGTACGTCGATTAATACCACTGCCATCTTCCTCATCATTATTAGCAGCAACAGCATTATTACTTTTGCAACAGTCTTTAGCCACCATTGTTAGGAATATTCCACATTACTGAACATCCCCTAATTGGCTCATACAGACAGCTTCTTCTTTGAGCCAAGGAAAAGTTAAGGTTAAAATTTCATTCTAATTTTATTTATTCTTGAGGAAAATTAGCAGTAATTAAAGAAATCTAGTGCTTAAATTATCTTCCATATATTCTGTGATTGAGTATCACTGGTTTCCTTGCTGCTTCCCAAACAAGATACTCCAACTACTGATACTAGCCATTTTCAATGACTGTCTTCCATGCCTGGAACTCTTTTCCTTTCTCATCTTCACCTTCTGGCTTCCCTGGATTCCTTCAAGCCTTAGCTGAAGTCTCACCTTCTTCAAGGAACCATTACTAATACCCTTAAATCTTAGTGCCTTTCCTTTAAAATTATATATCCTATATGTATTTTGTTCGTACATGGTTGTTTGCATAATGTCTTCCTATTAAATTCTGAGTCATTTAAGAGCAGGGATTCTTTTTTTGGTCTTTCTTTATATCCCCAGCGCTTAGCATAGTGCCTAGCATATAGTCAGAGCTTAATAAATGTTTGCTGACTTGACTTCACTCCACTGCCATCTGACCTACAAGGGCTTTATTTGAACTACATAAAGCAGGATGCTTCTCCCCACCCCCAGCCCAGCAGGTGCAACAATATACCCTCCTAAGCCACAGAGGGCTAAAGGGTCACCCTCTCCAGGATCCCTGGCTTTTCTGAGACAGCTGGACAGCTTTCATCAAAGCCTCCCTTCTGGAAGCCAAAAACAACAGTTTTGTGTTTTGCTTTGTTTTCTCAGTTGAAAATCTGTGTAAAGAAAAGTCTGCTCCAAGACATTTATGAGAGAATGTACTGATAAAGTTGTCCTAGTAGCGTGGTCCTGGAATCTCAATTCAGGCATTTCCAAATCCAGCACTGACAGGTTTATAGGTGAATGACATATTTATGACCACTTGCTCTTCTCCCAACCTGCCTAAAAGAGGGGGAAAATAAGACTTTAAAGAATTATTTCCAAAGTTCTCACCTGAACAGCCTTTCAAACATCCTATTAACTTGCCCCTGCTCTATTTCTAACAATCCATGTTCCTTTTCTTCTTTCAAAACCTTTCTCAAAATTAACATCCTCCATGCCTTTCTTAAGCCTGTTTGGAAAAACTCCTTTACTCTCTGACCCTAACTGTTTATATACAATGATATAGTCATTCTATTCTATATTGTGCTTATATTTTACTTCACAAGTAAGATCAAAGATTTTTGTGGCTGGAATGGGCTTTAAAGATCATGGTAAGCCCAGCCCTTTGCTTAAAGGATACACATTCACTTTAAAGTTTTCCATGCTTCAGCATACGTTATTTCATATAAGTCTTAAAATAATCTTGGAGTTTTGTCTTCCTTCCAGCAGTCTGAAGCAACAGGTTTGGGGGTAATTCCTACACCTCCATTTAACCCATGTAGTCACAAAGAACATTGGCTTACCATGCAGAACAACACAGCTAAGATGTTGTTGTTTGTCCTTCCTTCTCAAAGAGGGCCATGACATCAGGGAGTTGATTCCATGACATACAAGTGAACTGGATTCAAGTGAGGGAGGGACTGTGCAAGGTCACCTGTCTCAGTTTCCCCTCCAGAACCATCTGGGTCCAGTGGCCAGATATAGATCAGGACGACTGAAGATGGCCGTGGATGCAGTGGGAGACTGGCCTTTTAAAGCTAAACCTTCAACTGGTTTTAGTTTCACTGAGGTTGCACTCATTCAATGATTAAAACTAGGTAACAATTGAGGCAAAAAATCTGCTCTTTAGCCTAGTCTCCCCAGAATTTGAAGAAATAAATGAATGAATCCCGGAGGGGAAGATCCTCAGAGTTTCTGGCCAAAGCAGAAATGACTGCTATTTACATTCAATCTGAGTCAATCAGGACCCAAACAATGTATCACAGGCAGAATGTAAGGTTACATTTCCTGATCCTGTAGATAGAATTCTATCTACAAATCTGTCACATTGTTAAATTTTTTCAATGCTTATGTACGTGCATTTTAAAATATATGGGGATTTTTTTTTGTTGAGGCAATTGGGGTGAAGTGACTTGCCCAGAGTTACACAGCAAGAAATGTTAAGTGTCTGAGGCCAGTTTTGAACTCAGGTCCTCCTGACTTCAGAGTTGGTGCTCTATCAACTACACCAATTAGCTACTCCTATGTGGGGATTTTTTAGATCTTAATATAGAAGATTTTAAAAAGACCCTCTCACCTGCCAGAATTTTTAAAATACTACTCTTGAAAAATGTGATGACCCAATTCAAAAGTAAAGAGAAAGTTTTCCAATATCATCATATATTTATATTTGGCTATAGAAAAATCTATTGCAACTACTAATAAAGTTCTTGTACTAGGGTGTTTAAACATTGGTCCCATCTACCTTACCTCAACAAATATCCCGTCATCCTATCATTGTTCCCATCCACCTTACCTCATAACAAATGTCTTATCAACCTATTATTGTTCTCATCCATCTTATATCATAACAAAATATCCTATCATCCATTTATTCATTCCATTCCATTCTGCATAATAACAGCTATCCTATCATTCTCATTAAAAGTGCTAAATTATAACAAGGAAGAGAGTTTTGATCTTTATGAGCTGATTCTACTTTCTTCTGGTTAGATGCTATTACCCCTTTACTGTCTCCATCATTCCCCTTACTATTTCTGTCCTTTCGATGTCACGGCTGCCTTGTATGTTTTCTGTAATTTCCTTCAATTCCCTTGGTTCTTCACAACATGATTGTCCATTCTTTCCTGTCCTGTGGGTTTGTTCATCATAAGCTCCATGAGGTCAAAGTCTCCAATTCAGTATAAGGAACATTGAATTAAAAATCTAGAGACCAACTATGGACAAGACAAAGTCATTTCCCCTTTACTGCACTTCATTTTCCTCATCTATAAAAGAAGGGGGTAGATTAGATGATGCCTGAGGTTTCTTCTAACTCCAACTTTCTGAGACTCTGTGCCTTATTTATTTTGGCTTCCTCACACTGTTCCTCATACCTAATACTAGGAAAGGAAAGCACAGCTAAATTAAACAATGACTATGGGAGATGTGATAACCATGAACAAATATCAGGAAGGTGTAAACAAACATTGAGAGAGGAAGAAACTGCCTGAAAACTACGTAAGTGGATTGAAAGGAGAATAATGATTTTACTATAAAATGGGGATAATGATGTCTTCAGTATCTGTTTCACACAGATTTATTATGATACTCAAAAGAGATAAGGTACAGAAAGAGCTTGGCAAGCTCAACAGAACTATACAAATTGATTATTAACATTTGGAAAGTCATTTCTGATGCAGTGGATCAAGAGTTGATCTCAAAGGCACAAAAATCTGGGCTTTAAGCCCTGTCTGTCTCTTATATATAACATCTATGTGACTCTGAGAAAGTCACCTATCTGCTCAGTGTTATAAGACACCTGTTTTCAAAGTAGTCTGCAAATCTCCTTGGGAGTCCCTGAGACTCTTAAGATCAAAACTATTTTCGTGATAATACTAAGAAATTATTTGGCTATTAAAGTACTCCTACTTTTTTCAACTATAGATCTGTATGAGTTGGATTTTCTTCAAATACTTCAACTAAATCAACAAACAGATTTCAACAGATTGAAAGCATAAAATATGAGAATCCCACTGTCTTATGTTAAGCCAGACATTAAAGAGATTTGCAATGTGTGAAATAATGTCATTCTCACTAAATTTGTTTTGTTTTTAGCAGCTTTTTTCATAAAAATGCTATTTATGTTAACATGTAATGGACTTATTGTTATTTTTAATGAATCCAATATTTTAAAATTATATCAGTTTTCATTTCTAATATGGTAAATCTCAATAGATATAAATTATCAATATATATATAACCCCCATAAACAAATTTTCAGTAATTTTTAAGAGTAAAAAGGGCTTCTGAGATCAAAAAGTTTGAGAATCACTGTTCTATGCAACTCTCTAAGACTAAAACTTTCAGAATAGGTGCTAAACTGTATTGATAAAGGGAGTTTCCTCTCCTGGGAATTCTCTATAACAATGAAACCTAAGAAATAAATCTATTCCCTATTACTGTATATGAGCACTGTGTTATAGGGGAGACAGCTTTCAAACAAGACATAAATTAATAGCTTGACTCCTGATCATCAAGGCTAACAAATGAAAATCTGTCAAATAGCACTTATTAAGCATCTACTTTGTGCCAGGAGCTGTGCTAAGTAAATACGTGTGCTGCTTTATTACTAAATTCATTTAGCAATACAGGTAAACAATTTAATCCTCAAAGGGGATTGTTTAACTTCAGTTACTAGGGTTGATCCTCCACTGCACAGATTCAAGGATGCTACTACTATACTAAACTCAAAGGGATTGGAAATTAACATCTGGCATGTAATCTACACAGATCACTTAGCACAATGCCTTGCCACATAGTAGGTATTTTTAAAATGATTTTCACAATCGTATAAACTTTTATTTTGAAGTTCAGAGTAGTCTGAAGCCCACATAAACATTCCCCGTATAACTGAGAAAGAACTTCTTTGCCCTCAATTACTAGTTCCTGAGTAATGCACTTAGAGGTGATGGTATTTCTTGGCAGGTGAAGTGAATGTTATGTTAAGTGCTTTGAGCCCTTGGGATAAGAGGCTCTACCATATAAATACCAGTCATTATGACTGCATGTGTGTCTCTAACATTACTGAAGGTAATGCTCTTTCCATAAGCAGTACACATTAAAGTTCCCAGCTGCCAGCTCATGTTGGCGACCATAGGCTAGAGGGCAATGTGATTGTTTTAAACTTGTACTTGGCAGAAGATCAGGAATCCCCAACCTCCAACATCAGCCCTGGCTCTTGATCTGGCCAAAGATAAGACAACAGCATATTCTCTCATTCTCTGGCCTGTACCTCTTTATCAAAGGCTGCAATTGTAAGGAAGTAAAGAAACCCTACCCCTCTTTTTCCCCTAAAAAAATGTTCTAGGAGTCATATTTTGATTAACATCAAAAAACAGAAGACAGGAAGTACCTTGCAAAGCAGGGAAGAACTTTGATCTTTTTTTCCAGATACATTTTCAAGAAAGTTTTGACACTCAGTTAAAGAACAACTGGCATATAGAAGATGAGTCAGCATGTTTCCTTTATGCAATGTCTCCTTTGGTCTAATATTAAATTATTATAGATCTATTTCTCCATTAACTAGTTTCTAGCTTTTTTAAAATTACATTTTACATCTGGATTACAGATTACATCTGTCTAAATAACAACAGATTTTTGTAAAAAAAAAAAAACTATAATTGTGGGAAAAGACAATAGGGTCAGAAGTGGGCCAGAAGATGGAAGATCCTTTGGGTTCATCCATCTAGAATTGAGGGAAAAAAACAGTACAAATGAGCTTAATAGAATGTTAAGCACAATCCTTCCATTTGAGCTCCATAGAGTACAATCTTCCTATTCTTCTGAAGAAACAGATTCTAATAAATCTGCAAATTCAATTCAACAAATATTGGTTAAGTGACTATTATGTATAAAGCATTGTGCTAGGCTGAGAAAACTCAATCCCTGCTCTCAAAGAGCTTGCATTCTACTGAGAACTTCTTTGCCAAACTGTCCTTTAATAAATTATAGCAAGGGTTCTTAATCCTTTTTTGGTCATGGACCTTTTTGGCAAATCTAGTGAATCTTATGGACCCCTTCTTATAATAATATTTTAGTTAATTAGAGGAAATGCTAAATTTAAGTTAGAAGCTAGTGAAAATAAACACTCAAATTTATTCCCATCCCATCCAAATTCACAGACCCTGTAAAATCTGGGTTTTATAGATCCCAAGTTGGAGACCCCTGGATTTCAGGTTGGTGAGTCAAGATATCTGCATAAGCAAAGAATTAAGCGCTGATTTTGAGTCTTGTGAATGTATAAACACTCACGAGATTTACATGGAGAGTGTGGGGTTACAACAATTATTTAAATGATGGAGGATAGAGGCAGAGCCAGAGAGGAAGTACTTTGGATCAAATACTGAGAAGCCCAAGGAAGGGTTCTAAAGAGAGGCTTGGAATGGTCATAACAAGGGTATAATCACAGCAATGGAGAACAATTTCTACAGTGAATTTAGGAAACAACTAAGGAGTGGAAAACTGCGCTAATGGGGTGAATTGGGGAATAGTTTGTAAAAGACCAAACCAATGATGATGCAAGCCTAGACATTGCAAGGAGAAATGGAGAAAATTCAAGAAATCTTATTAAGGGAAAAGCAAGATTAACCAGTATTCTGAGTAATGGGAAAGAGATAAGGGCAAAGTAAAATCCAAAGTTACTTGGGGTAAATGTCCAAGATACAAGTGGAATAATTCAGTTTAATAAAATAGTGGGATACCAAGGAGAATTGGGGAGGGCATACAAGTCAATATTTATTGAGAGTCTTGTGTGTGCACAGTATGTTTGGCACTGAAAAGGATGCTTCAGAAAGGCATGGAGAATAAAGTGGAGAGATTGAAGGAGAAGGGGCAAGAAAAGAGCTACATATTCAAATCTAAATAATTTCTCCCAGGAGGATTCTGGGAAGATGGTGGAGTAGGTTGGTAAATTTCAAGCTCTCCAAATTTCCCCCACAAATAGAACAAATTTGTGCCTTGAGGTGAATATAGACTGGTGAAAAATCAAGAAAACGTGGAGCAGAACTGGAGTCCTCCTAATCCAACCTGAAAAGATGTGAAGAAAGACTGGGGCCTGAATTAACCCATGTGAAGTGCAAACAATTCCTGTATACCTGCACAAATCACCAAGTGGGGAGCACTGGGGCTAGCTGGGTATGGCTATAGCCTCAGCAGAAACTACAGAAAATTTCACTTCCTTGATACCCTGAGGAGTCAGGGTGTGAGTTTGGGAAAATGAGAGAACCTCGGTTGATTGGGAATGTCAGGCCCAGATGTGCTGCTGAGACACCACCCTGGGCAAGAAGGAACCAGTACCTGGTGAATGCAGAGGCAGTGGGACAGGAAGGTTTCTGGCTGTGGACACTTGCTGAAGGGTGGAACTCTTGATTTGGGATTCCTGGACAGAGGGGAGAGCTGAGATGAAGCCAGAAGCACCATCCCCTCCCCAGGATCAGAGATATTTAGACTAATACCAATTTTTAAAAAGTGAACTGGCAAAGAAGAAAGAACCCCACCATAGAAACTTATTCTGGGAACAGGGAAAACCAGGCTTCATCTTCAGAGGAGGAACCCGAAGTTAAAAAAAAAAAAGAAACCTACCTCAAAAAGTAATATGAAATGGCTCCCTGCCTAAAGAGAAGTTATAGAAAAACTCAAAAAATAATTTAAAAATCAAATGAGAGATCTTGAAGAAAAACTAAAATAAATAAATAAACAAAATAAAATGTTGATAAATAAATGAATGAATGAATGGATCGACAGATAAATAAAGACATCCAAGAAAAACAAGATGATTATGAAAAAAAAAGTTAACCAATTAGAAAAGGAGGCATAGAATGTCAAAAATGAAAATAACTCTTTGAGAATTAGAATTGGCAAGGGGGTACCAGTGAACCTATGAGAGACCAAGAAATAAAATAGATTATAAAGAATGAAAAAATAGAACAGAATGTGAAACATCTTATAAGAAAAATGACATATCTGGAAAACAGGTCAAGAAGAAAAAATATAAAAATGATTGGACTGCCTGAAAATTGTAACCAAAAAAAAAGAACCTTAACACAATAATGCTGGAAATAATCCAAGAAAATTGTTCTGGAATGATAGACAGGAAGGGAAAGTAGAAATAGAAAAAAATCCACTGATCATTGCCTCAATGAGATCCTTTGTAGAAAACACATAGAACATTACTGGCAAATTTCAAAAACCTCAAAGAGAAAATTTTGCAAGAAACAATTTATATGTGTTGTAGCTATGATTAAAATTGTACAGGACTTATCAGCAGCCACAGTAAAGATCACAGGTCCTGGAATCATAACTAGTGACAACCCAAAGATATAATTCAGCAAAATTATATGTAATATTTAACAAGAAAAAATGGACATTCAACAAACTTAAAGTAAAACATAAGGTATTAATTTCTCATTTATAAAAAACAAACAATTTTCTGTGTGGAGTTTCTTGAAATTGATCAAGATATTGGCTCTTATATGTTAAATCGGAAGATTGACATCAACAATAGGGCCTTTTAAAAGAAAGATTTGGGCAGAGTTTAGGCAAAAATAGTAATTACACAAATAAGGTGCAGAGGAAGAATAGCCACGAAAGCATTAGAGGGGGGAAGAGGACTCATTGTTCTGAAAACTCACCCACAACAGGAATGGGTTAAATAGGCAACACTATATGTGTGTGTGTGTGTGTGTGTGTATATATATGTGTGTGTGTGTATATATGTATATATATATATACTATGAAGGGTATAACACCCTCCAAAACTTATAAATAAATAATGAGGAAGGCAGCTAGGTGGTGCAGTGGTTAGAGCACCAGCCCTGAAGTCAGGAGGGCCTGAATTCAAATCCAGCCTCAGACACTTAACATTCCCTAGCTGTGTGACCCTGAGCAAGTCACTTAACCCCAATTGCCTCAGCAAAAGCAAAAAAAAAAAAAAAGAAAGAAAGAAAGAAATAAGGAGGGAGGGATGGTCGGACCAGGAAACAAAGGGTATGGGAAAAAGACAAGGGAGGGATTCATGGGTTGGGGGAGATTAAGTAATAGCAAGGCAAATTAGGGACAGAATTAAAACAAAGAGTTGGCAGGGATAGGAAAAGATATATGTGTGTGTATATGGGAGTGAGGGCAAGGTATGTGTGTGTCTATGTATGTGTATGTATAGATCTACATATGTAAACATAAATATATCTTTTCTTAATTACTAGCCTGCTTGGGCATGGGGAAGGGATGAAAGAGAGTATGAATAAAGTAAAAAAGGTGAGCATCAAGAGAACAAAAGAACAATTTGCAAGGAAGTAAAGAAAAGAACACTTATGAATATACTTTCTTCTACTAATATATATACTTTCTTGATCTGGTAATTTATTGTTTTACATATATATACTTTGCTAAGACAATTGGGGTTTAGTGACTTACCCAGGATTACACAGCCAGGAAGTATCTCAGGCCAGATTGTTATTATATATTTTTAATCCTCCCTGATGTTCTGCTAGGCATATGACAATGTTCTCTTTTGTTTTATATTCCTTTTCTGTTTCTTTTTTTTATTCTTTTTTTAAATAAAACAAATTCTTTAAATAGAAAAAAATATGTAAAATACAATGTAAAATAAGATGCATAAAATAGTATTTCACTGAGGAACAATTCTTAGAGAATTACTATATTTTATTCCAAGGGGTTTTTCCTGACTGTATTTACTTTTCCATTGGAGATGGACCATGTATTGGGTTTTATTCACTTAATAAGTTAAAAATAAATAAATAAATAAATAGGTTCTTCATTCTTCTTATGTCAGGAAATATTTTGGCAATTGCCCTTCAGTGAACATAAGAATGTATAATACCCAGACTGTGAATTTTCAACATCAAAAGATTAAAACAGACTGATACAGGATAGAAAGGGAACAGATAAAGTCTAAATATAGGAATGTGTATCCCTACCACAGGGAGAAGGTGGAAGGGGGAATTGAGCTAAAAAAAAATCTCAGAATCAACCAGCCTCTTAGCAATTAGGTCACCATATTTGCTATATGACTCTGTCCTTGCCTCCTCTATGGTCACTCACATTAGTACAAACCCTAGCTCCCTAAGAATTTAAAGCTAAGAATGAAATCTTACTATGGAAGGAGATTACAGGATTTATTAATCTTAAGGAACTCAAAATAAAAACTTTAACTCAGCAGGATACGGTTAAATTTTCAAACTCCAAACAAGTTTCCCCAAAAGCTATCCACAATATCCATGTTTAGATATTAATTATACAACCATCTCCCCCACAACAGAATTTTCTTGGGAGCCTATTACTGAAGTAGACTTTACCTGGGATAGTTACTGTATATAAACTCAATGTTTGTGCTTTAATCCTAATGTTTTCATTTTAAGGTATTTAAGATAGTCCACGGCAGCCCTTTTCCCTTTTCTGGGAATTAAGATCTTCTTTTAAACATCCTCCCAATCCCTTTAATATGCAGAAAATCACTACTGAGTTTATTGAAAGATAAGAACAGGGAATAATAGTGTCTGCCGTGTTCTGTCTCCGTGTGTTTGTCTCTCCCTGTTTCTCTGTTTCTCTCTCTCTCTCTCTCTGTCTCTCTCTCTCTCTCTCTTCCTTTGTCTGTCTCTGTCTCTGTCTGTCTGTCTGTCTCTAGCAAAAGTCATATGACTGGAATAGAATGTGAAAGATCACTTTAGTAACCATTTTTTCTCCATGGGCCTACTCATGCTTTTAAAAAATGTCATCCCTAAGGTGTTAGATTTATTTAATACAATTGCCATAAACTAGAGTAAGAGCTCATTAATTTGGTCTAATTTGGAAGAAAAAAAAAAGCTTCATTCACTTAAAGTCTCAGTAATTTTTAAAAATTAGACTTTCAATGTAGCTAGACAGACAGCAAACATTGTCTGGTGGGAATTGTGCTTGAACATTCATTCATTCAAGAAACATTTAAAAGTGTCTACTTGATGCAAAAATATAGGATTATAAAGATTTTTTTTAAATAAATTGAGGGGCCAGTCTAACAAAAATGCCTAATTTGTGTTGATAAAATTGCTTTAATACTTCACCTAAGAGTCATTTATACAGTAAGCAAAAAAGTCCATGAACAGCCAAAGTAAATAAATGTCACAGTCTATCCATTTTACTATCTGAAGAGCTCCTCAAAGTTCAAAGAGATTTGTTATTCTTAACTCAATTGTAGTGATCTTTTTTTTTCTTGTATAATGCCCAAAACAAATTTAAAAAGACAAATAAAAATAAAAGGGAAGATAAACATCTTATACAGATATACAGATAAACATACAAGAAAAAGACATAGACAGTAGTGGAAAGATTCAACAGTCTGGCCATGAGAGATGAAAGAAAAACTATGAAATTCTGACCCAAGAAACAAAGAAGACTAGTCTTTCAGGACAAATAGTCTTCCGGGACAAATAGTCTTCCAGGTTATTACCTCTAACGATTAAGAATCTCTGTTTTACATATATTATAGTACAATAATTAATATTGATAAGTTATTCTTACATTGTAAAATTTGTCACTTTAAAGGAAATTGAAGATTCCTAATTATCCTAATTTATCCCTCCCCCATTTTAAATCATGGGAAATTCTATGACAGGTTACATAACTCTTTCAAGGTCCCACTAGGATAAGTGGCAGAATAAGATTTTGATCCCAGGATCTGACAAAATCCAAAGTTCTGATAATATACCACTATTACTTCTAATTCTATCACTATACTCAGTCACAGTAAATATTTGAAATCACTAAAATGAAATTTAAGGTCTAAGGGTCTCCAATAAAAGCCTACAGAGATGTCAAAACCACATACTTTCCCTGAACTTAGCTTTAAAAAGAAAGTAAATAAGATTTCCAGCTGAGATGGAAGTCTGAATAGTGAAGAATTGACTCCTCCAACATACCTACTTCAGCAAAAATCTAAAATTCAGAACAAACCAAATGATTGACAAGAGTTCTACTGAGAAATTAGTGGCTTCTTCTTTCCCCAAACTTTACAAAAAGTTAGTTAGAATCCTATGGACAAAAGAAAAGGGGGTCATCAAAAAATTCAGAACCAGTGTGGACACGTAAGCTCAACCTCCTAGTATAACCAATGATGAAGCAGATATATGTGCAACCTGAAAATGTCTGTGTCCAAAAACAGTAAGAGCAGGGAGCACCTAAAAGAAGCCCCAGGGTGGTTACAAAATGCCAGGCTATTCTGAAAGCCCCAAGGTGGAGACCTTGAAAGTCCTAGGAACAACAGGGCTTTACCCAATTAAACCCATAAAATTAGAATAGATCAGAGATCAATGATTCTGTGAGAAAACAAGTTATATTAGAATAAAATTAAACAAATAAAAAAATAATAATTATGATATTAAGAACAATCAATGTGGAAAATATATACCACAAAGATAACTTGAGAAGCATTGTACTTCCTGAAAATAATAATAAAAAAGCATGAACACTATATTTCAAAAATCACAAATGAAAATTATTCAGATCTATTTGAGATAGAGGCCAAAGTAAAAAGAAATAATTCACCATTGCCTGAAAGAAATCCCAAAAGGAAAAGTCCCAAGAATGTTATAGCCAGAATTCAAAACTTCCACACCAAAGAAAAAAAATACTGCAAGCATCCAGAAAAGAATTCAAATTCCAATAAACCAATCTGTATTACACAAGATCTGATAGCTTCTACTACAAATATATAACATTCCAAAAGGCAAAATAGCTTATAACCAAAAAAGCTTATAATCAAGAACAATTTATTGATCAAAGCTGATTTAAACATATGGGTGAGGAGGGAGGATCACTAATGACATAAAGAATTTTTATGCATTCCTTTTGAAAAAATCAAACCTATGATTATAATGATTTATTTATATGTACATATATGTATATATGCATTTGTACATATGTGTGTGTGTTTATTTAAAGAAAGATCTTCAAACTTACTTGTAACCTTCATGAAAAAGGGGAGAGAGAAAGGGGAAGAAGGAATAAAGTAAAAAAATATACAGAAAACAGAAGAAAAACCTGAAAGGAAGCAAAAAAATGGACAATTCTGAACACACTGTGAGTATTTATCATATAGAATTTCTTGAAATGGAAATTTATTTTACATTTTGAATCCTCTCTGATGTTCTGCTATGTACATGGAAGTCTATAAAAGTAAATTTATTTGAGCATTTGGAAAGGGTTATATGATAATGAAGTGCTGACATTCTAATAAAAGGAGAAAAAACAAGTATCGTCTTAGAAACTTAATTTTCTCAAATGGTATTGAAAGCATTAAATTAAAAAAAAACAGAGAAATGGAGATGGAATGGTTCTATTTTAAGTGTTCTTTCTCACCTGAAATGAACAAAGGAGGGCTGAACATCTACACATATAAAATAGTTGGTGAAGAAATACATCCAATTCAACAGGGAAACCAGCAGGGCTTGAGGGAGAAGGAAGTAAGAGGGAGAATAATACCAAGAAGAGAATAGCCATAAGCAAAATAGACTTCCTGATATTAAAAGGGGAATTTATTAAAAGAAAAAGAATTAGAGCATTCTAAGAGAATTAGGACATGCCCATCAATTTGAGAATGACTGAACAAATTGTGGCATATGAATGTAATGGAACATTATTTTGCTATTATGAAATGATAGAGATGATTGCAGAATATTCCAGGTACAGTGAAATGATGCAGAGCTAAGTGAACAGAATCAAGAGAACAATAGATAGATAGATAGATAGATAGATAGATAGATAGATAGATAGATAGATAGATAGATAGGTAGGTAGGTAGATAGATAGATAGATAGAAGACAACACTATGAAGAAAAACATCTTCAAAAAACTTAATAAATCTTATCAATAATGACGAATGTTGGAGGGGATGTGGGAAAGCTGGGACACTAATACATTGTTGGTGGAACTGTGAACGGATCCAACCATTCCGGAGAGCAATTTGGAACTATGCTCAAAAAGTTATCAAACTGTGCATACCCTTTGACCCAGTAGTGTTTCTACTGGGCTTTATCCCAAAGAGATCTTAGAGGAGGGAAAGGGCCCCACATGTGCAAGAATGTTTGTGGCAGCCCTTTTTGTAGTGGCTAGAAACTGGAAACTGAAGGGATACCCATCAATTGGAGAGTGGCTGAATAAATTATGGTATATGAATGTTATGGAATATTATTGCTCTGTGAGAAACGACCAGCAGGATGATTTCACAGAGGCCTGGAGAGACTTGCATGAAATGATGCTGAGTGAAATGAGCAGAACCAGGAGATCATTATACACGGCAACAACAATATTACATGATGATCAATTCTGATGGTCATGGCTCTCTTCAATAATGAAATATTTCAAACCACTTGCAATTGTTCACTGAAGAAGACCATATACACCCAGAGAGAGGGATGTGAAATGTGGACCACAACATAACATTTTCATGCTCTCTATTGATGTTTGCCTACATTGTGTTTCCTTTCTCTGATTTTCCTTTCTTATAGATACGATTTCTCTTGCACAAAAATGATGTGTGGAAATATGTATACATATATTCGATTTTTCAATTATTTTAACATAATTAACATGTAGTGGATATCCTGCCATCTAGGGGAGGGATGGGGAGTAGGGAGAAAAATTTGTAACAGAAAGCTTTGTAAGGGTTAATGTTGAAGAATTACTCATACATATGTTTTGCAAATAAATAAATAAATCTTATCAATGCAATGATCAGCAATGTCTCCAGAGGAAAAACCTGTGATGAAGCATATGACTTGATAGAGAATATCCCCTGACAGAGAAGTTAATGGACTCTGGATAGAGATATATACATTTTTGGACATGGCCACTGTATGGGTTTACCTGGCATGACTATGTTTAATTCTTTTTTTAAAAAAAAAAAAAGCTTTTTTATTTTCAAAACACATGTATAGATTGTTTTCAACATTCACCCTTGCAAAACCTTATGTTCCAAATTTTTTTCTCCCTTTGTTCTTCCCACCTCCCCAGACAGCAAGTAATCCAATATATATTAAACATGTGCAATTCTTCTTTACATATTTCCACAATCATCATTCTTATACTTATTTCTTAAGTAGTTTTTTTTTTCCTCTCAGTTTTTAATTGGGAGTGAGCTGAGGGGAAAAAATGGGCTATAGCAATCGTGATGCAAAAAACAGAATCATTGAAACATTTTTTTTAAATACACAAAAAGGTAAATGAAGAAAGCTCAGAAGGAAAGCTCAAACAGGTCTGAAAGGAACTTGTAGAAATAATATATCCATTAATATAATACACATGTACATGTATATTATATAAGATATATACTTCTACATACATTTAAACACATACTTACATTTATAAATTATAAATATTTTTTAAAATATAAGCCTACTTTTTCTGCCATAAAATTGTAAATTTTCTTTTTTGTGCTTAAATTTAAATTTTTCTTAATTTAAAAAAAATAGATAAATGTTTAATATCCTTTGAGAAATCAAAAATGTATGTTACACATTTAAAAAAGAATACTTTATAAAATAAAAACTTGTATGCTTAAAAGAATTAATTTCTTTACCTAAAATTTTTAATTATATGAAACATCTCATTTCCCAACATGCTAATTAAATGTAGTATTTACTTTAGATTTGTCCCATATAAATGAATGCTACTCAAATGACTAAAAATGTAAAGTAAATGCCAAGTAAAGAGTAAGCTTATCACACTATGATATATTGGATAGAGTGCTGGCCCTGAAGTCAAGGAGACCGAGAATACATTCCTGTCCATAGTATATACTAATTTTATGATCATTATCAAATAACTTAGTTTATGGAGGTTGCCAACATGCTCCAAGATCTGAATTTTCCCATCTCAAAAAAATTTTAATTTTTCTTGTTTATAAACTCCACTTTAAACTAACAATGGAAGGTGATCTTCAGTCCTTATTTAATTAATATCAATAAATGGCCTTTTGCTCTATGTTCTTTTCTAGCATAGTATTTATTTGATTAATTTTGATTTTATTAGTCTCTTGTATTCACATTTCTGTAACTGGACATCTTTGCTGATCACACCCTATTCCAGTCATATGACTTTTGCAAATAATCTGATAAATCAATTTTTAAAAATTTCTATTTTTACCAATTACATGTGAAGACAATTTTAACATTCTTTTTTTAAAAAAATATTTATTCTAATTTTTCTCTCTCATCTTCTCCCTCCCTGAGGTGAGCATCCTTTTAAGTAGTCTATGTAGACCTTTATGAATGAACAAAGAAATGAAACAACAATATTGAGTCTTGGGGTATTGTTTTATTATGCCTCATTTAAAATATTATTTCTTTTTCACATATAATTTGTATTCATCAGTACCTCTATGAACCTAAAACTGCAATATATACATATAGATATCATCTATTACAATCCCATCTAACCAAAGAATTTTGTCAGTTGAGTAGTTACTTTAGATATCCTATCTGGGAAATTAATTTTTCTATGCAGATGTCATTAAAGCATGATAAGTTCTCTATGTTTAAAAATACTCAATGTTAATAACATAACATTAACCAAGGAGAATAAAATGCAAGTCAAACTACAGAGTAACATCATGGAAAACATGTAATTTTCCAGGGAGATAAGATTGAGAACAATAGTACATAGAGGTAACCCAAGACTTTGGTTTAAGTCATTGACACATTTTATAATGTTTTTTATGGAAATAAAAAGGAAAATGAAATATGAGGAAGAGAGAGAGAAATGGTTCTTAGATTAAAGAAAAATGTTAGAGGTGACCTTCATGTCATAAGTAATTTTGCACAGTCCAAAGGAAGCATATTTTTCTAAAGCATTGACAAGAAAGGATGACTTGAACTTTTCTACACTGGCAACAAGTGAGGGAAAATAGTCTCAGAGTTTTCCGTAAAATCCTGCAATGCCATGTATCAATCTTGATTAGCCTTTTTTTGACTGTGAGTACTAAAGTAATAGAGTAGATGGATTATAGAAACAATTTGGCAAGCGAGCTCTTCTAGTTCAATTCAATATACATTAATTACATGCATCCTTTGTGCATCTTTCAATAGTAAGTTCTCAGAAAATTGACCCCTGCCATAGTTTAAGGCTACAATTCCAGGAAAAATCCCCTTGCTTCTATCCTTGCTTAATCTCATACAAAATGCTTTGTAATCTATGGTCCCCCTGTTCTTGTACTCTGAGGTGGAGAGGATTCCCAGGACATATTATGAGTGCTGATACTAAGTCAGGGATAGCTGGGGCCCAAGAAGTTGTTTCAGGGTATAAAAAGACTGCTCTGTTGCCTGTGCTTTGCTTCACTCCACTAGTCTATGCTAATGGAGATGATGCCCTTTTCCTGCAGGAATTGAATAAACTACTTTCTGTTATGGCTCTGAGAAATGTCTATGTGAATTATTTTGGATTAGTTCCTGTCCCATACAGTTTTCTGGGGGCTCATCCAGGATTTGTGCTCTCTCAACAGCAACTCCTTCGGCTCACTCCCAAAGGCAGGCAACTGTTGGGGGAGTAGCCCTGATAGTCTTTGGACTTGATGGGGAAGATTCCACTATGGGAAAGTAGGACCCCAAAGAGACACTCACTAAAGCAGAAACCAAAAGAAGCTCTGATAGACTAAGAGAGAGAAAGGCCAGCCATCAGTGAGAGGAACATTCGCATAAGATAGATGCATATAATTCTCATGAAAAGCTGAATGGGGATCAATATCATTGGAGAGAGAGTGATCCAGTGAAAGGGGCAGCGCCCAGAAAGTTCTTAAGGGACTCTGTATTCTGTAAAAGGGTGTGATCTTTCCCTACGGGGCTTGGGAACAACAATCCACACACAAAGAAGAGTACAAAATTTAGGGGAGGAGATAGGAGCCATTGCCATTTTGCTCCCAGAGGCTTGTATCTCCATCTCAGGTCTCAAATAGCTTACTGCCATTTCAGAGATTTTGGGCAGGCTAGGAGAATGGAGTTTTTGAGGAGTTTTTCTCTTAAAAATGTGACCTAAATTAATGTGTTTAAATTTAAATGGTATATGATAAAATTACTTTCAATTGATGCTTTGGAAGATTTCAGAAATATGTGTGTATTAATATTGTAATATTGGTATTGGAAGTTTAACTCTGTATTTGATTTAAAGTTTAAAAATGTTATTAAAACAAAGTTCTCTTGAGGTTGGGGCATGCTCTTAATCCTCTAGAAGAGACTTAGCACCTTAAAAGGGTTATCTAAAAGGAGAAGTGGGGTTAGAAAGCATAGTAGAGTTAGGAGAGACACCATGTGGCATAGAGAAGGGGAAAGGGAAAGATTTGTTGGCTTGGGAAAGTGAAGGCTTAGACCACCCTTCTCCCACTGGGTATAGTTTCTTAGAAGTCAGAGAACAAACCCACTCACTGGACCTCATCCCCCCAATTCCTTCCACCCCTTTGCTGGTTAAATGAAAATACTTTAACATTAATCACCTCTATTGTTTAAAGAAATAGTTTACATTTACATGGTGTTAATAACTGAAAATTTGTTTTTATTTTTCAAGTCAGTGGTTGTTTTAAGGCAAATCATTTGCGATGCTAAATCAAAGGTTATACCACTTAGCAATGCAAAGAACTAAGAAAAGTTTGTTAGATTTCTGGTTAACTGAAAATTCTCTGAAAGTGATTATTTCAAAACTCATTTAGCAAATTATCTAATATTTATTAAGTGCATCATGGTCTTATTGTTTAATGAATATGATCTATAGCTTTCTTGTTCAACAAGCACATGGGATAGATAGTTTGGAATTTAAAACCTGATTAGTGAAACTTGCTATTGAGATGAAATCTCTTGGGATTACAGTTATTGTTTTGATTTTTGAATTTGTGAATGATTATCTGATAAATTATTGTTAGTAATTTACCATTTGATATTTGAATTAGCTAAAGTGGGATTATTACTACATGATTGGTTGTCAATTGTGCCTTCAGACTGAGGCCCTGAGTGGGCACCTGTGCACCAATCCAATTGGCTATTACTTTTCCTTGGCATTCAATGAAATAAGAAAGACTGAATCAGGAAGAATTAAGCCAAGGATAGTTACTGATGAATTCAAGGCTAGAAATCTAGTTCTGGATTTGGGTCATTCCTACTCTGGTGAGTAAATATTATTGGATAAGTTACACCAGTAATTTCCATCCTAGTACAGCCCTATCAGAAGAATTAGCAGAGAATGCAGGGATTAATTATCTACCCTGTGTAAGGAAATCTATGCAAGGGTTAATAGACTTCCATGAAGTAGGATGTTAAAAATCAGTCAAATGTGAGGGGTTAGAAAAGATTATGGAAACCAAATTATTAAAAAGAAAAAATAGAGATTGTGAGAAATGAATGGGCATTTGTTTTCCACAGTTATGGAAATTAAATTGGAGAAATGAAATTTAAATTAGAAGACTGAAACTCACAAGGACATCAAGGAATAATCAGGGGTAGAGCTTATTTTCTCCCAAAAGAATGTAAGCTCCTTGGGAGTAGGAACTGGCTAGGTAATGAGAGGTGGAGATTTATGTCCAGTAATTCCAATTAATGGGAAATCAGGGATGAGAACCCATAAAATCCCAAAGGAAAGATAGATATAGAATTTGAAAAATTGTATCAGAATTGATGTGAGAAGTCCTCATATGGACACAAAAAAGATGATGAGTGGGATGGGCATAAGACTTTCTAAGAAAACTGACCTTTGCCATAGTTTCAGGCTACAGTTCCAGGAAAAAACTTCCTTGCTTGTACCCTTGCTTAATCTTGCACAAACTGCTTTGAAATCTATAGTCCCCTATTCTTGTACCCTGAGGGTAGAGTGGATTCCTGTGACAGGAGATTGTGAGTTCTGATACTAAACCAGGGACAGCTGGTGCCCAAGAAATTGTTTCGGGGTATAAAAAGCATGCTCTGTTGCCTGTGCTTTGCCTTACTCCACTAGACTATGCTAGTGGAAGCAACTCCCTTCTCTTGAAGGAATTGAATAAACTGTTTTCTGCTCTGGCTCCAAGAAATGTATATTTGAATTATTTTGAGTTAGTGGTCATTGTCCCACACAATAGACACTGAGGGAAAATATAATGCTTAGATAAAATAAGCTCTTACTTTATGGAGTTTACAATCTCATACCAAGATATTAAACATGGTACTTATGGGTTAAATGCAGCCCACAGCACTCCTGAGTATGGCCGGAAGCAGATTTAAATGTAGTTCCTGGCTGATTTTTATGTTTGGATGCATATTTTTTTAAAGAAATACATTAACAGGCATGGCTTTCTAAGAGAATATGTAGACCCCTATAGGGATCTTAGTGTATGGTTTAGTGACCCCTATTCCTATTTGATTTTGACACTGATGGTCTAGTAGATTACCTGTCTCCTTACTTTCCTGGCTTCCTTCAAATCTCAGCTAAAATCTTACCCCCAATTGGAAGCCTTTCTCAATCCCTCTTTTATTGTAGTTGATTAATCTGCTGATCATTTCCAACTTATCCTATTTATACCTTGCTTTACATAGTTATTTGCATGTTGCCTCCACAATTACATAATGAGCTTTGAGGGCAGGAACTGTCTTTTATACAATAGATACTTAATTACTGATTGAGTGATTGATCATCTTTCCCACTACTCACCACTGCTGTTACAGCCCCCTACTCAAAATTTATACTATGTTTATACCATATTAGCAATAAAATTGTATACAATGTACTGTAATAATAAGAGTCTACTATATCCATCCTCAATTACAGATTTGATGTGGTATCAGTAATAATAGCTGTTATAAAAGCTAACTCATAATTATGGAAATATGTCACCATCTTAACCATATCATTCTGTGAAATTTGAAAATGCATAACACTACCACATTAATCTTTATAAAATACCACTTTTATCAAGACATACCTTTCCTAAGAAATTTTCTGTGACTCTATCTTATCTATAGAATAACATATATATAAATTCTTTAATCTAATATTAGACTCAGAAAGATAATCCCAAATTACTTTTCTAATCTTATCTCCCATTACTTCTCTACACAAATATGCCACTTAAACCAGAATGATCTATTAATGAGTCAATGAATGTATGAATAAATAAAATTAATATAATAAATTCATTTAAAAACCATTTATTAAATGCTATGTACCAGGAATTATGTTAAGTACTGATGATGCTAGTACAAAAATGAAACAGTTTTGTCATCAGAATATCAAAACAACAAATTGGAGGTTACATCAGCAACCATGTAATCCATCCAATATACAAAAGGAACTTATATCCTAATCTGTAATAGAAGGATACAACACATAAATGGGAATGGTGGTCCAGGAAAGCAGTGTCTGGGGAGTCACAAGGAAAATGAGTTGAGTTGAACCATAACACAGCATATTGACTCTCAACTTCCATGAGTAGTATGGCAGTATTGGTTTGATTGCTGAGCTTATAGCAAAAGATGGAAAGGGAAGATTTATGCACAGGGTGGTCAGATGTCCTGGATGAGCAGCTGGATGAGATATGAAGCATGATCTGGTCTAGGGATCTAGAACCAGTAGATATAATGAACTGGCTGACTGAATGTTCAGTCATCAGTCAAAACATCTTAGCCCAAGACAGGAGTTCCAGAGTATATTAACTTTCTCAAGAACTAGGGACACTTTTTTCAGACAGTCAGGCTCAAAGATACTGCTCTAAAAAGGGAGGTGGGGCATTGTCCCCCAAAATCCCCATAAAAACATCTCATTTATTTTTGCCTCTTTGATTTTCCTCAGGTTGCTCACCCATTTTAGAATATCCTTCCCATCTCCTCTCTGTTATAGAGAAGTCTCAAACACTTAACATTCCCTAGCTATGTGACCCTGGGCAAGTCACTTAACATCAATTGCCTCAACAAAAAGCAAAAAAAAAGGGGGGGCAGCTAGGTGGCACAGTGGATAGAGCACCAGCCCTGAAGTCAGGAGGACCTGAGTTGAAATCTGGTCTCAGACACTTAACATTCCCTAGCTGTGTGACTCTGGGCAAGTCATTTAACCTCAATTGCCTCAGCAAAAAAGAAAAAAAAAAGAATGAAGAATTATAGAATTCACAATTCTATAAAATATTAGCATTGAACACGGAAGCAGAAAAGCACAGCTGAGGAGGCAAACAATAAAGTGATGCTTCAGGAATACCCTCAATTTGGTTTATAAAAAGATCAACTAATATTAATAAGCAAATAAATAAAATTGAATTTTTTTAAAGCGCAGCTATTCCCAGTTTCCTTTGTCACTACCTTCCTTGCTAAGGTACTGTAGTGAGATTGGTCCAATTTATTGTAAACTTTATAGTATAATGTGTAGAACAATACAGACACAATAACTAGATAAGAATCCACAAAATTCACAGTGACTTTTGCCGTGGTGATCTGAACTTTTAATCTGTCTTCATCAGTCATGATAAGTGTGGTTCTAGTTGCAATACCTCCAGGAAAAATCATCATTATCTTTGTGATGTGTCTAGATATGATCCATATTGTGTCCAGAGACAGGATTCAGAATGTTATAAACACTTAAAAAGGAATTTGAGCAATAACAGAGACTAGCCTTGAAGATTCAGACTGAGAGTCTTGTATCTAGTCCTCCACAAATGGTCTCAATGTCTCATCATGAGAAAAGATTGCCCATCATTACACGTTTTTGCATAGAAGCACTAATACTCATTTATTTCTTGCTGATTATCCTGAAAGAGGAACCACAGGCAGTAAATAAGTTAGGAGATAAATTTTAAGTTATAAAGAGCAATGTCCTTGTGCTGAAACAAGATTAGCTTTCTGATGACTCTGACCTAAAAGAATCCCCCTATACATTGAGAGAGGAAGGAAAAGTGGACATGCTAGCTTATCTTCACCATGTAAACTTACTTCCAAGATTCTGCCCACATGTTAGCAACTGATGTGGATAGTCATTCACATTGGAAAACCAAGGGATGACAGCCTTGATTAAACGATGTGTTTGCGTTTGGATTACTGCATGGGAAGAAAATTCTTTTATTAATCAACCATAAATCAGTTCAAAATAGCATTCTCTGTAGACTTTGGCTACATGCAGAAAAAGTTGGATGCTATAACTTCGATAGAGAGATTAAAATAGAGTAATGAATGAAACCTTAATTAACTCCATGGACAAATACATGGAAAAGGTAGTATTTGAACCCAATTCAGTAGGGGTCAGTAGGAAACAATCAATATAGGTGAAATGTCACAAGAATGAGAATGGTCAAGTGAGATGAAAATGAGAATAAAAGTTAATGTTTATATAGCAGTGTAAGCCTTTTGCATAGATTAATTCATTTGGTCATAGAGACTATGACTAGTTAAGTAATCAAATGTCAATCCACTGACATGCTTTATTAAAACAGCAGTAATTTGGAGACATATATGTCAGAAAGACCACTATGCCTCCTTCTCAGATCATGATGCAATAAAACTCACATGTAATATAAGGCCAGGAGAAAATAGACCAC
>JAJPUD010000027.1:720361-767305 GCA_023553655.1 Myrmecobius fasciatus
TCTCTCTCTCTCTCTCTCTCTCTCTCTCTCTCTCTCTCTCTCTCTCTGCATCTCTCACTATTTTTATCTGTCTCTTAGTCTGTCTCAGTCTCTCTGTCCCTCTTCCAAGGAAAAGGTGGTTTTCAATTAAACAGAGGATTTTCAAGCATTTTTAATGAAAAGACCAAAGCTGAATGGAAAATTTGATTTTCAAATACAAGACCCTGGAGAAGCATAAGGAGGTAATCAGAAAAGTGATATCATAATGGACTTAATAAGGTTTATCTCTTTACATTCCTATGTGGAATGATGATACTTCTAACTTTCTTATTATTTTGGCAATTAGAAGGCGCATATATAGACAGAGGACATGGCTGTGAGGTGAATGTGAAAGGAAAATATCTTTTTTTTAATGTGAAATTAAGGGGTGAAAGAGCAATGTACTGGGAGAAAAGGAAAGGGAGAAGTGGAATAGTGCAAATTATCTACCATTAAAAAAGAGGCAAGAAAAAGCTTTTATTCTGGAGGGGAGAGAGGAAGGAGAGGGTGAGTAAGTGAACCTTATTCTCATCAGAATTGGCTCAAATAGGAAATAACATACATACTTAATAAGGGTATAGGGTATCTTTACCCTACAGGAAAATAGGAGTGGAATGGGATATGGGAAGGGAGAGAAGGTAATAAAAAAGAGGACATATTGGGGGAGGAAGTGGTCAGTAGCAAAACAATTTTGAGGAGGGACAGGGTGAAAGAAGAGAGATAATAAATGAGAGGGAAATACAATTTTTTGGAATAATTTTTTGTAACAATTTTGAAATAAAATTCTTTGATAAGGCCTCATATCTCAAGCATAGAGGGAATTGAGTCAAATTTATAAAAAAAAGAATCATGTCCTAATTGATAAATGATGAAAAGATATGATCTGTGCCCAAAGAGCTACAAATTCATGCATATTCTTTGATTTAACACCATTACTAGGCATGAACACCAAAAGAGATTCAGAAAAAAAGGAAAATGACCTTTTAGTACAAAAAATATTCATAGCACCTCTCTTCTCAGGACAAAAAAAAATAGGAAGTGATTGTATACCCATCAATTGGGGAATAGCTCAATAAACTGAGGTATGTATTTGTGATGGAATTTTATCATTCTTTGGGAAATGATGAGTAGGATGCTCTCAGTAAAAAAAAAAACCTGGAAAGTCCTCCATGAACAAAGTATATATTGCATACAAAATAATAGCAATGTTCCAGGATGATCAGCTGTGAATTACTTTGCTATTCTCAGCAGTACAATTGTCCACAACTACTCTGAAGGACTTATGATGAAAAATCCTATCCATATCCAGAGAAAGAACTGATTGTGTCTGAATACAGATTAAAGCATTCAGAATTTCTTTATTTCTCCCTTTTTTTAACTTACTTTTTCTTGAGGGTTTTTATTTTCATTAGGATAGAAAATCTATCTTTTCTTTTACAACTTGACTTCTATGCAAAACAAATGTGGTTTCTTAACTGTGGGTAAAAATAAGAGAGAGAACCTGGAACTCAAAAATCTTAAAAACAAATGTAAAAAATTGTTTTGAATGTAACTAGAAAAAAATTAACTAATTAACTTATTTTTAAAAATTTTAAATAAAAAATTAGAAGTTGGGAAAAAAACATAGCCCCTGTCCTTAAAAAGTTCCCATTTTAAAGTGGAAAACAACATTTGAACACCTCTACAATTAACCCACATGTATTGTTCCGTTATTATATCAGAAGGAAAACCAACAATAACAAGTTTCCAATATTCCAATATTCATTCTTTCTGGATCATGGATTTTCCACAACCTGGGAATCAAGAAACTTATCTATATTTTTGGACATTACAACAAAAATCAATTACTTACACACTGAACCAATTTGACAAGTTATTTTCCTCTTGGAGTTCTCAATCTAGTAGTGAGAAAAGAATAAATGATCCCCACCTTCTAGTCCAATGAAATTAGCAACTTGAAAAAGCAATAGCAATTAAAATAATTCATATGGGCTTGAATTATGTCTCTATTCTATTATATTTTCTGGGTACATGTCATCAGTGGAATTGAAGAGGGATTAGAAATTGTTATATAGAATTATTGGTCCCTGGAAAACACAGAAACCTCATTCTTGATGGTTAAAACAAATGAAGATGGGGCAGCTAGGTGGCACATTGGATAGAGCATCAGCCCTGAAGTCAGGAGGACCTGAGTTCAAATCTGATCTCAGACACTTAACACTTCTTAGCTGTGTGCCCCTGGGCAAGTCACTTAATCCCAATTGCCTCAGCAAAAAAAAAATGAAGATATGTTTCAAAACAGAAGCCAATCCTTCCCATCTCTCAGCAAACCACATATTTCAGCACCATCAATGGATGGTGTATAGAGTCTTCATGACTTCAGTTCAAAACATAGCACAAAGTGTTATATACTGGTTTTATGAATTCCTTTGTGGTTTAAAAGGACATGTGATCAGTTATTTCCTGCCTTGGCCCTCCCCTCCCCAGAGATCTATGAAATCATGTATGACTTTAAAATTCTGTGATTCTACATTTTCCAGAATAAAATAGGAGTGAGTTTAGATGATGTGCCTGACACGTACTATAATGATGTGTCTGACATATACTATATAACTGCTTTTCATCCACTCCCCGATTCTTGTTCTTTCAACTGAAATTCTGTGGTTCTTTGATTCTTCTTTGCACTAATTCTTTTCTTCCCGTCTTGTTAGAGAAAATGTCATGTCAGACTTACTCAATCGGAGATGTTTGAATGGAGCTTTCCTATCACCTAAGTTAGATAGCCATATCGTTGGCCAGAGCCTGATGCTACAAGGGAAGATCAAGGTCATGGGAGGAGGTAAATGCCTTTATGGGCAATTACTTTCTTGCACATGCGAGGTTCCATGTACTAATTTCAGGAGGAATTAACAATAATAATACACGCCTAGGGGGCATACTCAAATCCAGGATTCAAAGAGGAAATGAGATAATGGGATAATCGGCTCAGAAAATGGAAAACAGCATTGCTGGTCTCCTGTGACACAGCTAACTTGAGAGGCTGATGACAACGCATTGTGCCAAACTGAAGTCTTCTGCACCTCTCTCATGACCCACACCACCCACATGGATTGTGACAAAGCAACACAGCTGGAAGCTTGATGATCTTCAGCAGCCCAGAGAGGCTAGTAGCACACTCTTGCATGGGAAAAACAAAACGAAAACTTCACAAAAATAGATTTTTACTTCCTACAGTCCCAATTAAAAACTTGCTGATGGATCCAATGAGTTGTTGTTTTGTCAAATTAAGATGTCAAATTCCATCTTAAGCAAAAACTGTCAAATATAATTAGAGATGGTTAGCCACTGTTCTCTAATATGCCAGTCAAAATATTTAACATTTAACACCTGTTAGGTAGATATTGGTTTCTGTGTTATGTAATCAATTGAAACATGTGATCTTCTGGGCATTACCTCTATATGGAATGGCCATGGTATAAGGTCAATTTGATTATTTCAATTATTTCAAATCTTCAGCTACATGAAGGATCATATATTTGGAAAGCCCTTTCTTTGTCATTTGGTCCAACTTTTTCATTTTAACAATTTTAAACTGAGGCCCAGACAGGTTAAGTGATTTTCCCATGATTCTGAATTTATCACTCTTACCATCACACATGAAAATACTGCTTTTCCCAAAATGTGAGGAGAGGGAATAGAACATTATCACCCATTGCATTTTAACAGAGCCATAATTAAGGCAAAGTAACTAAAGCTTTGCCCTAAAACACTCGCGCCCTCACTTCCTCCTCATTTCTGCCTCTTAGGGATTTTTCTCTCTTCAAATTATGTATATCCTTATCTCTTTACATGTTGAACCTCTTCCGATATGATATAAAATCCCTGAAGTTAATACTCTTCATTTTTGTATCTACAGTGTCTATTACTGTGTCTTAACATGTAGTAAGTACTTTATTAATGTTTACTGACCAAATGAATGAATGAATGCACTGAATGAGACAATAAAGTTAAAAATGATAGAGATACGGAGATGTTATAATAACTGATGGCTGTTATTATAACTACCTTATGAAAGCAAAAGCTCTTCTGAAGTAACATATAATTGTACTTTTTGCTATTGTTGTTCAGTCATTTTTCAGTCATGTCTGATTCTTTGTGACCCCATTTAGGATTTTCTTGGCAAAGATACCAAAGTGGCTTACTCCTCCTCCAACTCATTTCACAAATGAGGAAAGTGAGACAAACGAGGATGAGGGACTTGCCCAGGGTCATATAATTGTAAGGGTCCTAAGTCAGATTTGAACTCAGGAAAAAAAGTCTCCCTGGTTCCAGGCCTCTCACTCTATCCACTGTATCATCAAGCTGCTCTGGATGCTTGTACTGTTGAATGAAAATGGCTTTAAATGCTTTGAAATATCTTGGAATATCATAGGAATCAAGATTTCAAAGCAGAAAGATTGACCACTTTATCAATAAGAGAAAATAAATGAAGAACAAGGAAACACCACTATGAAACAACTAAATGGTTAGATTTAAAAGATAAAAACATCAAGTCATTTGGTTTTGGGTTAACACAGACTATACCTATGAGATATCAATTGATCATGTAATTGAAATGATACCAAAATGTAAATTAACTGATTCTTCTAGCTGATTTGATTAGACTGCATGTTTTAACATTATATAAGTGTGACTTCCATTAATTAATGAGTTGGCTGAATTTTTCACATTTTCCTATAATTGCAGGTGAAAAGTAAAAAAGTCAGATATCATTGCAATTCCATTCAACAAATACTTGCTGAAGGTATGTGCCAGATCCCACTGTATATTTGAATTTCAAATGTCTATTCAATCAATGAGTCAATTCCAAGTATGCAGATTTGAATTTCCTAGTATAGTTATAAAAATCAACTGAAAGGTGGAAGTAGGGGGAAATATTCACTTAGTTTATTTGATTTTTCCCTATTGAACTGATTAAAGTTATGTCATCCAATTAGTTAGAAAAATCAAATAACCATATCATCAAATAGCTTCTAATTGGCCAATTTCCCACTATTCAACTAATTTGATATCAGCCTGAACTAAGTTTCAGTACTGCAGTCTTATAGTAAATGCATCCCACTCGACTTCAGCCTCTGTTCAATATGGTACCAGTGGTTTCTTTCATTCTGACCATCTGCTACTAAGACAACTGACTCTCATTTGCTTGATTGACTTGTCTTTGAAAAGTGGAGAAGCCATTGGCTTCTTCCTTTAAAAGGATTTACCTTTTTTTTTTTTTTTAAAGCAACTCCTGTTACGTCCTCTGGCCTGTTTATTTTTGAAGCCACAGCTTCAAAGAGATGAAATTACTAAATCAAATGATTCAGCGGGTCTGGAATGGGGTCATTCATGCAGCTGTGTATTTTCTCAAGCAAATCAGTTCACCTATCCCTCCATGAAGATTGACAAAAAGCACCAATTGGAATCAGAGTTTATGTGCAACAAATAGGTAGGTATATCTTCAACTGTCTTGTGAATATAATTCAGGAGTTAGAAAAATAGCAAATCACCTAAAAAAATGTCTAGAAAGAATTTAAAATCTATTAGCTTCTAAGGTAATTATAATACTGAAATATTCAACATGATAAACACATACATAGCAGTTTTTCATGCTGATTTGAGGATACATCCTGTTCTTCATAATTAAAATTTGAAATTTATGGGTTCATGTCTTCTGTACATTCAATATAGTGACTGTTAATGCTGCACAGGTACACAAAAATACCAAGCTCTCTTCTTTCTTTCATGTATAGGACACATTCTATAATATGTCCTGGTCTTCTGAGATTTGGAGGGGTGAATGACTGACTCAAAAGATCACATGGACATTCATGATTTGTAGTTAGGGTTTTTGCTAGAGGTATGGTTAGTTGGCATCTATACACTCTTTATATTTGCCTACATATTACTTGAGGGGGGTAGTAAAGAAGTAATATATAACATTTACACAGGAAAATAAAGAAGGTAGTTAAAGTTAATAACTAGAGAGATGGATGTCTTTATTCCTTTTATTATTGTTCAGTCATTTTAGTCATGACTGACTCTTCATCACCCCATTTGGTTTGCTATTTCCTTCTGCAGCACATTTTACAGATGAGGAAACTGAAGCAAACTTAATACTATTTGAATTTCCATATTAAAAAAAGTGTCTTACCCGGGGTCACATATGAGAACATATGAGAACAAATTTGAACTCATGAAGATGATTCTTCCTAACTCCAAGCCCAGTGTTGTATCCACTGCAACACATACCTGCCACATTTATCTTTTTACCATAGCTTTATCACCAATATTTGGGTAAGTGCAGCAATTTATTCATTTACATATAATACTGGATGGTGAGAAGAATCCCTGATGAAGAAGAGCTATAAAGGGAGAAAAGGTTCCTCTCTCCTAGATGCCTAGGCAACTAAGTAAGTGATCTCTTAAGAAGGATTCAACAGATGGTAGTAATTTGTTATGAAGCAACAGAAAGCCTGGGAATCAAGAAAAACAATTCTTAATATCTGTGTTACCATGGGCAATTATTTAAATCCTCTCAGTCCCAGTTTCTTCATGTAAAATGGAGATGATAATACCTACCATGTCTATCTATCTATGCATCAATCTATCATATATCTATGGTCATTATGAAAATGAAATGAGGTAATGTATGTATATATGTATGTAAAATGCTTTATAAACTTTAAAACAATATAAATGTCAGTTACTATCATTATTATTTCTAAGAGTTTCATGTGATTTTCCAAGAGTTTTCCAGTTTACACCTTTTCACCATTATGCAGAATGCTAAATAGATATCCCTTGGTGCAAACTATAGTAAAAGACAATATGCTTCAATAAGCCAGTCTCCTGACTGGCTTTAGTTTTCTAAATTAAACAACTAAACTAGTTTTAAGGACAAGTTTTAAGCATGTAAAATAAAAATATATAAATTATATGCAATATAACTTGCAACTAGCACTGAACGGGGCTGATCTTAGCATATTTTCAGAACTTCTTTATAATAAGATTTGGACCCTACTTTCTACAACAATAAAAATAAAGTTTTGACTAGATTGGCTATCTAAAGATTATTTTCTTTAAGTTCTAAGATCTTAGACTTCAAACTTATATTACATATAAATATTGGCTAAAGATAAAGAATGCATCAATATTCCACTAGAGTGGACTAAATACCCTTTTTTGGCTGAAGGTGACTGAAAAACAGCCAAGCACATTTTGATAATCCTTCTTTTAATAATGCAATAAACACACCCCCAGCTTGCATGCCAAGCCATTTTTGAAGCATGAAGTTTTAAGTAAATGTTACTGAGATAATGCTAAAGTGGTGGCAACTGATAAAATTAATTACTAATAGATCTATCAATTTCAATAGTGACAACTTAGATCTAAGTTCAAAGCGATAGAGAAGAAAATACAGAAACTAAAGCAAATATAAACTGGAAAACAACTTTGAAACTAATGGTCTAGGCATTTCCAACCAAGAAATTTATAATATGAGTGACCAAGGGCACTATGAAACCAACGTAGTAGAATGATGTGAAGAGAGCAACACTTGTACTATATTTTATTAAATTCTACCTACCTAACTAGCTAATTCTGACTCACTAATTAATCAATTCCAAAAGAAATGTTATTTCATTTATTCTTCATGAACTGCATAAAATCATCAAATGATAAAATTAAGTACTACAATGTGTGTAGATGCAGATCATTACCAGTACTGTTTCAACCTTCATAAAGAAAGAATGAAACACTGTACAATAGTAGATAGGGAATTAACTCTATAAGTCTTCTATCCCACTTCTGACACAAGTGACTTTAAGACTATAAGTTATACAACAGTTGCTGATTTACACTAATAAAGAGAGTTCCCTGTGCCAATGTAATAATAAGATTAGATGGCTTCCTCTTCCCACCCTATCCCCCAAAACATAAAAAGGATCATATTTAAATTAAGGGCATGAATTTGAATAATTTTTTCTCAATAATGTTAGGCAGAAGGATGGACTAGATGTTTTCTAAGGTCCTTTTCAACTTTGAAATCTTAAGATTTTATACTGTGACTGCAAATAGAGAAGTGCTGTATGAAAACAAGAGTATTGGATAAGAAATTTAGGTTTTCTAAATTTTAGAACCCATTTTGTCACAATCTATTTTGTGACTAAGGCAATGAATATTGTGAAAAGAAGCCTAGATTTGGAGTCAGAAGTGGGTTCAAATCCTACCCAAGCTACTAAGAGTAAATCACATCTGTTTTCCCATCTGAAATTGAGGGATTGGATTAAATGAGGTCTAAAGTCCCTTCCAGATTTTTATCTTTATGAGCCTATGAACTGTGGTTTTTGGAAATTCACTTCTCTTTGAAATTCAATTTCTTCATCCATAAAAATAAGTTGGTGGGGTTTAGGTGACCTCGAGGTATCCTACCACCAGCTCTAAATCAACTAAAAACATTCCCTAATTGATATGAACAGGTAATTTTCAAAGAAAGAAATCCAATCACCTATAGCCAAATGAAAAAAAAAGTGCTCCAAATCACTAATAATTAGAGAAATTAAAGCAAGTTTGAAATTTCATCTAACACTTATCAGATTGGCAGAAGTGATAAAAAAGGAAAATGATAAATATTGGAGGGACTGTGGGAAAACAGGCACAATAATGGTAGAGCTGTGAATTAGCCTTTCATAAGGCAATTAGGAACTGTGCTCCAAAAGTTCCTCAACTATATATAGATATCCTTTGACCCAGTAAAACCAATAAGGATATCAAAGGAAAGGGGGAAATATGTTTAAAATGTTTATGGTAACTTTTTGCAGTGGCAAAAAATTGATGAGCCATTGGTGGTGATCTGTGGTCAACAGTGACTGCTGCCCATTGAGAAGCTATTTCTGGCATGATAATTTTGTTGTTATTGTTATTGAAAATGGTATCTTTTTCATTCTAAGAAACTGCTAACTCAAAAACTAACCTTCCCATATTGTAATATTCAATCTGTATCTGATTTAAATATGTTTGAGAAACCATTAATTTCTGTGTGGATACATACATACATACATACATACATACATTACACTTCCCAGCCCTTAACTCGTTCTACTCAAAATGCAATTGTTTTACCAAAATGATCTAGCTTGGCAAGGCAAGGAAGCTTGATAAACTCTGCATGACAAGGAAAGCTCAAATCCCAGATTATACCATTTATTCCCTTTCTTTACCCTTAGTTAAGTAACTGAATAAGAGATAATCTCTGGATCTCTTTACTCAATTGTAAAATGATTCAGTGGCTTGTAAAGTCCCTTCCGGCTCTAAACCAAAGAGCTCATAAATTTTTAATTGGTCAAGTTGTGTGGTGTCTGACTCTTCGGGACCCCATTTGAGATTTTCTAGACAAAGATAATAGAGAGGTTTGCCATTTCTTTCTCCAGCTAAATGAGGAACTGAAACAAACAGGGCTAAGTGATTTGCCAGGGATCACAGAGCTAGTAAGTGTGTCTGAAGCCAGATTTGAATAGAAAACTACTGTTCCTGACTCCCGACTAGGCACCTGCGCCACCTAGCTTTGTAAACTCAAATTATAAAGAATTTTTTTTTACGTTTAAATTTCAGAATTGTGAAAATCATTGCATAACACCCCCCCCAAAAAAAAATTTTAAACCACCTCCCAGTGCTTAAGGAAACAGTGTGCCCTACCTGATCTACTGGATCCAAGCACGACGAGTTTATTTAACAAAAATTAAAAGTCAACTTTGCACAAACACTATGCCAGGTGTTAAGAGGAATAGTTAAATAAGATGTAGTTTTTGCCTTCAAGGAGCTTACATTCTATCACAGGGTTAAAACACAAAAGCAGATACCACAATATACAAATAGTATATGATAAATTCATCAAATAATTCCAAAACCAAGTACTCTTATGAGATATGAAAGATGTCATTTGTTACCAAGTTGGGAACATCTTAGTTACATATCCCTTCTGAAATACAAGAAAACGTTTTAGGCTACTGTCCTAAACAATTGTCTAGAGTAATTGCTGTGCTTTGAATTAAACTCAAGAAAGGAATCGTGAAATCGTTCAAAGTTTAAAACAATTTTAATATAACTCAATTACCTCATATCACAAGCAAAAAGTAACTCTTTTCCTCTAGTGAAAAAAAAAAAAAAAAAAAAACACAAGTACGAAAAGAAAGAACCTAGAGGAAATGAGATTTGTATTTGGAAATCCCAGGAAATCGGGAAACCGACAGGGATCTCCAAGCCCAGGCTACGTTCGAGCCTCCATGAGAATACAGAGGAGTCAGCCAAGAAGGTTGCCTGCCTTTCCCGGCTTCAGAATCTCTACTAGCAAAGTCCTATTTGATCTGATTTCTAGTGAAACCGGGCACCGGTTCCTCCTTTTGGATACAATACTGTGCTGGCAGAAATCTAGGTCAATGGGAAGCCGACTGTCCAATCCACCTTCTGACTGCGCTTCTTTCTGGGAAGCGCAAGTTGGTTATGGGACTGCCGCGGAGCCGTGAAGCCCAGTGGAGCTCAGTCCAGCATCCGGAACTAGGAAAGCCTCCCTCCTGAAACTCAGGACCCCTCTCTGTCTGCCTGCTGGTGGGCCAAGCCTCTGGAGATCGACCTTGGAAAATTGACTCTGGCCCAGGGCCCCCTCTTTCTCCAAATGCCCCGAGCACTCATCACCCGCAACTGGTTACCTGATCCACCTAGTCTTCGAAAGTCTTTTCCTTTCCTCCATCCAACGGAACAGCAGCCGAGCTTCATTTTGATGCCTTCTCGGGAGGAAGTGAAGAAGTTGCATTCACTTTTCCCTCTTCTCAGACCAACAAGGTGCTTAAAGATCTCTTTGTAAATAGCCCCCTACCTGGGAACCTGATCCCAGAGAATCCTATCTGCCCGCCACCATCTCCTTTAAATGCACCCTCTAGCCCTTGAAACTCTCCGAGGAGCACCTCAGCTCCCACCCCGGCCCAGCCTTGGGACCTCCTCACCTCGCAGAAGCGGCTGCAGCTTCGGGGCACTTGTAGCTGGATCCGGACATACCCCCAACTCTGCTTCTGCAGTGACTTGTCCCTATCCTTCCAGCCCCGGGCTTACTCAGCGCTTCCAAAGGAAGGGGGAGGAGGGCGGAGGGGGGAGGGGAGGGGGCCGGCGAGGGGAGAATGGGAGCAGTGACACCGGGAGTCCGCGGCCGCAAAGGGGGGCCGCAGCTGCAGCTGCCTTCAGTTGAGCTCTGGCCCTTGGCCGCGGAGGAGTCCCGGAGAAATCCTGGCTCCTCGATCCCTGGAGATCGAATTACACAGAGCAGCTCCGCTCTCTTAGCTCCCGACACTTTTCAGTTGGGCTGGGGGTGGGGTGATTTGGGGGTTCGGAAGAACTCTATAGTTTTGCATTGGTAGGGGAGAGGAAAAAGGGTATTGGTCCTGTAATGGAACTGCCCACCATATGTAAGTGAAGCTCTGTGTTTCACCAGCCTAGCAGAACTGACCCACTAAGAGATAGACCTGGAGATGAACAGCCACCATGAGCAATCCCATCAAATATGCCAATCAGGCACTCTTGGGCAAGGTCGTGGCTAGGATTCTGGAGCGGGAAGGGTCCCCGAAGGCCCCTCCCTTCCAGGTATTTCATAGACAAGGAGCCATTTGAAAAACTGAAGAATTTAATAAAAACAACAGAACAAAGTAAATTAAAACATAAAGAGCTCTTAGTACTTCCCCAAGACACCCAACAGATGTCATTGAGAATTAACTTCTGAGACATCTCCTTTTCAGCTAAGTATTTTTCTTTGTTAAACAATTTAAAAGGAGCAAAAGGCTACTTTGCTGTCAGGTAAATGTCCATTATAATTTTTGTTTTGTTTTGTTTTTTTACAGCTGGCTTCTTTTAAAATTATTGGAGGAGAAAGAGAAGAAAAAAATAGCCCTCTTAATCGACTAAAATTTTCCACTTCAGTTTTGGAGATCCAAATCCTTCAAAAATATTGTTATTCAGTTCTATGCATTTTGTATATATCTGTATACATAAGTATATACATATATACAATTTTATATGTGTGTGGCTATACATACATATGTATGTATGCATATATTGTGCATTGATAGATCTTACTCCCTGAATAAACTCAATAACTATTTGACTTTTGTCTTAGTATCTTAGTATCCACAACAGAATGGCCCACAATAGGTGCTTACTAAATGCTGGCCCAGTGTTGAGGGCTGTTTAATCCACATAACTGAAGGAAAGTGATCCTTTTCTTTATTATTACAGGAAGCATGTGACTATTCAGTTCTCCATCTTACAGCTGAAGCAACTGAGGCACCCAGATGCCATGGAGATAGATCCAGTCAGTAAACTCACTCTACTTGAACAGAGTTTTTCTGAGGGCACAGGGAAGAACACCCTGTTCCATTAAGCTTCAGCCTGTGCAGTTTCTCTCAGATTGTTATATGCATGTACCTTTCAGAGAGAGCAACCTTTTGACAAACATCAATCTAGTGCCAATCTCTCTGGGCAATCTCTCTGGGCTTAATAAGCAAACTGGTGACTTTTTTTTTTTTTTTGAAAATTAGAGTTTGGAGACTAATATGAAAGAACAGTTTATGTTTCTTTTTAAAACAAATTATGGTAGTTTAAGGGAGACTGATTAGTAAAGTCATTAATCCAACTTCCTCTACCTCTTGCCCCACCCACCCACCTAGACACCCCCAGGCTTTTGTCATCTTGTACTCCTAGAGAGACTCCTGTGTCTAGGTCTTTAGGCCTCTAAATTATAAATGTCAAAGGCCTGTCTTCAGGTCTGTGCCTTGGGCTAGTTTTATATGATGATTAACTAACTGCTGTCTGAAACCCCAGGATTTAATAAATGTTGTTTCATGGAGGCTTCATTAAACTATTTCAAATGAGCCTATAAACTGAGACGCAGGACATGAGTTATGATAAGCCCCTAAGAGAAGTTCTTGAGAATTAGCTTCTGAAACATCTTTTCAGCTAAATATTTTTTCTGTGTTAATTTAAAAGTAGCAAAAGACTACTTTGCTATCAGGTAAATATTTGTCCAATAAAATAATGTTTGACAATTGGCTTCTTTAAAAATTATTTGAGGAAAAAAAAGAAGGAAACATAGCCTTTCTTAAATGATCAAATTCTCTACTTAATTTTTATTTTTTTTAATTAAAGCTTTTAATTTGCATAACATATGTATGGGTAGTTCCTCAACATTGATCCTTACAAAGCTATCCGTTACAAATTTTCCCCCCAGTCCCCTCCCCTCCCCTAGATGGCAGGAAGTCCACTACATGTTAATTATATTAAAATACTTGACAAGTCGAATATATGTATACATATTTCCATACTTATCTTGCTGTGCAAGAACAATCATATCTACGTGAACAAAAAATATCTGAGAAGTCTCCACTTCATTTTTGAAGATAAAACCTAAATACTGTTTTGGCTCTTGCATAAAATATTTCATTTATTGTTTAAAAAAAATAGGGTTTAGACATTTGATTTTTGTTTATATAATTCTTCTAGAATAGTTCCTGGAACCTTATGGGAGTTTAATAAATATATTGATGGTGATAATGCTTCAATTTTCCCTTGCAATTACAAGCCATCAGTTGCATTCTACCTTTAACCCCCTCCATCCTCACTAATCCCTGCTGCTCTTTTTTGAGTGAATAGAAAGAATACTTCTTCTCCCTAAGAATGTAGGAAATGGAAAAAGTGAGGGGGGGAAAGGAGAGGGAGAAGGATGAATCTGTAGAGAGAGGTAAAAGAGAAAGTAATCCAAAAACAGAACAGAGGAAAGGATTCATTTCTAGATACTGGCCTTACAGCAGAAGGGAACTTCTTTGCTTTCCAGATTTCCCAGCAGAAATCCAGGATAGGAGCAATTAGGCAGATCAGTGAATATAGCATAGGATCTTGAGCCAGGGTCAAATCTTGCTGCAGTTTCATGCTATCTATATGCTTTTGGACAAGCCACAACTTCTCTTTATCAATTTCTGTAAAATGGGAACATTAATAGCACCTACCTCCCTGTGTTTTTGCAAGAATAAAATCAGTAAAAAGGATAATTTTAATTAAAAAGAAATTGTACAAATAAAAAAATAGCCCAGATAAGAAGGAAAGCAGAAAATTGGGGGAGGGGGATTATAGACAGTTTCTCAGAAAATTTTATATCTCAAATATATAAAGAACTTTGTAACATACCCCAATTGACAAATGGTCCAAGGATGTGATAGGTAATATATTTGATAAATCAAAATGTTATAGTAATGAAAAAAATGCACTAAATCATTATTGAATAGAGAAGCGCAGGCCAAAACAAATTTGAGGTATCATTTTACACTTATCTGATTGACTACAATGATTGAAGGAAAAAACAAATGTTGAAAGAAACACAGAAAAATTTGACTATTATAAATACCCAAATTAACCACAAAGGACCTGTAAAGGAAGACACTATCTGCATCCAAAAAAACCCTGATAAATATAACTATATATAGAATGATTTCATATTCTCAAATACACACATACATAATACATGGACCAATTTGTACAAAAATATTTAAAACACCTCTTTTTCTAGTGACAAAGTATCAGAAATTGAGAGGAGGTCCATCAATTGGGGAACGGCTAAACAAGTTATGGTATGTAATTGGAATGGAATACTATTGTTCTATAAGAAACTATAAGCAGGATGTTTTAAAAAAAAAACCTGGAAAGTTACATGAACTGATGCAAAGTAAAGTGAACAGAACCAGAAGAATGCTGTACACAGTAACAGCAACATTGTTCAATGATCAATATAATTGGCTTAACTTTTCTCAGAAATTCAACTATCTAAGATAATTCCAATGAACTAATGATGAAAAATGCTATCTACCTTCGAAGAAAGAATTGACAGAATCTCAATGTCAATCAAAGCATACTAGTTTTCACTTTGTTGTTTTCATTGAGTTTTGGGGGATCTGTTTTTTTATAACATAAATAATAGGGAAATAAGTTCTGCATGATTGCACATGTATTACCTATATCAAATTGCTTACCAACCCAGGGAGGGGTTGTGGAGAAGGAGGGGAGGGAATTTAGGACTTAAAATTTTCAAAAACAAATGTTAAAAATTGTTTTGTATGTAATTTGGGAAAATAAAATATTCAAAAAATAAAAGGCATCACTATTTCCCCATTCTTCTGGGCTAGAAACTCGTTTCATTGCTTCTTTCCTGTCATCCAGTTATTCATTAAACCCTGTCTATTTGAAATATTTCAAGTATCCTTGCTTTTCTCTCCCTTCCCACCACACTTCCTTCAGTTAAGGCACTCATCACCTTATGTCTGACTTACTTTAGCCAATTAATTAACTGACTTCCTTGACTCCTATCGCCCTCTCTTCCAATCCATTCTGTTTAGTGTTGACAGACTAATGTTCCTTACCCTGCTTTCATCAGTTCACTCCTCTGTTTAAAAACCAAAAAAGGCTGTCTGCTGCTTAGGACATAAATTCCTCTTCTTGGCCATAAAGAACCTGTATTATCTGGCCTCCTTTTATTTCTCACTCTTTCTCACCACCCTCACCCATAATCTCTCTTCCAGTCAGAGCAGGTAACTCATTCTTTTTTAATTTAGTGTGATCCTCAGTTATGTGCTTTTGCTCAAAGTCTTCTCCCCTTCTATAATTTCCCTTCTCTCCCTCCTCTGTCTTAATCACACAAATCCTTTGAAGCCCATCTCACATTGCTTATCCTCCATAAATCCTGCCCCCCATTACTCCAGCTCCCCTTTGTTGTTGTAGTTTCAGTTTTACTACACAACTTAACATTTGATTACATGTAGTTCTATGAGAATTTCTAATTTTTTTATGTATGATACTCTTTCCATTCCAAATAGATTAATAGAAATATCAGAACTAGAGACAAAGCAAGGAGAGCTGGATATCAAATCCAGCAATCTAGAAAGCATGACATAATAGAATGACTATTGTTCTTTGAGTAGAAGATGCAGGTCAGAGCCTTGGCTCTGCCTTTCATTTGTTGTATGACCTTGAGAATGTCAGTTAACCTATCAGACATTCAGTTTCTTCATGTTTCACAAATGATTAATCAACAATTGGATTAATTGATAAAGTTTGTAAAGCATTTTGTAATGATGATGTGCTATAAAAATGTGAGTTATTATTACTATTGTAATTATTGTTATTATTATTATCATGGACCAGGGAGATCAGCTTATCTAAGTTGACTTCCTAAACTACTGATTTGAAAGAAATGTTATTTTCCCAGTGCATTACTTTGAAATCTTTTTTTTCCACATGATTGCTCACCCTTTACAGTAATGTGGGCTGATTTATGGATTTGACTGTGGCTCAGACTTTCATTTTCTTGTCCAAATTGCTCATTCTTTCTAGAGAATATGTATATGAAGAACCTTTGAAATCTGTAGAGTACTATACAAATTTTAGGTATCATTATATTTGCATTAATGTTAGTAGCAAGACATCTTTTTGTGTCTAGGAATCTTAAATCTTATGCTAGTTCAGAAGAGACAACTTATTGGAAACCAGACCAAATAAGTCCATGTTTCTATGCTGTTCTCAAGCTGCTATTCTTTTCAAGTATTCTGGAAAAGGCATTTTGTGAGCCATTTCTTTGTGGAGAAAAAGAAAGAAAAGGCCTGTTTTCAATGAGCTAGTTTACTGAGTGACCAAGCCGCAGAGGTCTAAGAAGACTGTTCTCATTCATTCATTCCTTGAAATCAAATTAACAAATATTTTCTGAGCACCTACTGTGTGCAAGGAAGGCTTTATTTCAGGCTCTCTTTGGGGAAATTAAGAAGTATGAGATAAGGTTCTTGCCTTCATAGACCTTACAATCTAGTTGGAAAGAAAATACATAAAGATTTAAATAACATATTGATGAAATCTAACTTTCACTTTCCATTACTTCCTTCTCTATCTCTTTTTTAAAATCAAATTATCTGTTTGTCTATTTATTGCTTTTAAAAAAATGATTCTTTTTATCATAAATTTCAATTTGCATGTTTCTTCTTGAATTTTTAGGATAGTTTTTTCTTTTCATTTATAAATTAAACAAAAAACCACAAAGGTAAAAAAGAAATCTTCTATAATTTGGTCAATAATTTTAATGTAGAAGAGGCAAATTGGACCATCTAAGGAAAAAAAATCCATTTTGTGCTTTATCTAAGCATAGCCTTTGCTAATAAGTAAGAAGCTCTAGGTACTTTTCCATTATGATTTTTATGCTGTTAGGATGGATAGTACTGGGAGACCTTCTATAGCTAAAAGATAACATAATATTTGAAGTAATGTGTTTCCCTGAAAAGTTTTAATGTAGCAATCTGAATTTCCTATAAGTAAACCACATCCATAAGCATTTGTTAAATCATTTTTCAGCTATGTTTGACTTTCTGGTGATCCTATTTTGGGCTTTCTTAGCAAAGATATTGGAGTGGTTTGCCATTTCCTTCTCCAGCTCATTTTACATATGAGGAAACTGAGGCAAAAAGCGTTAAATGATTTGCCCAGAGTCATACAACTAGTAAGTGCCTGAGGCTTGAACTCAGCAAAATGAGTCTTCTTGATTCCAAACTCAGAACTCTGTGCTATGGTGCTACCTAGCTGTCCTATAGATTAAGTTAGGATATGAAATATAAAACCTAGAGTTGGCTACCTCATGTTCTCAAGTATTTTCTTCTGCTTTACAATTGATTTTTCTAATGGCTAAACTAAATGATTTCTAAAGTCCCTTTATCAAATTCTAGAATTCATTGGTTACTTACTTATTTATTGCTGAGGCTATCCAGGTTAAGTGACTTGCCCAGCATCACATAGCTAGTAAGTGTTAAGTGTCTGAGATTGGATTTGAACTCAGGTCCTCCTGACTTCAGGGCTAGTGCTCTATCCACTGCACCACCTAGTTGCACCAAATTCATTGGTTATTAACAGTTACACAATACCATAGCCTCCAAACAGGTTTTGCTGTCTCTTTCTATTTTTTTCTTCCATCTTTTGTTCACCACTTTACAAATTTGGAACTCAAATTTAAAAAAAAAAGTTTAAAATTTTGGTTTACATGTAATTAACAATAAATCAAAATTAATTTAAAAATTGTTATCACAAATATTCCTCAGGAGTCAGAAGACCTGGCTTCAAATTCCATCTCTGAAGTAGGTTCCACTCTGTGATCCTGGGAAAATCATAACTCCCTCATATATAAGAAGTAATTGAAGTAAATGGTCTATGAAATGGCTCCAGCTCTAGATCTCTAGTACAATCATCACATCAGCTTTTTCATTTAATTTTTTTAACTAAAGAAAAGGGGAAAAGGAAATAAACATTTATATGGCACGTACAATTTGCCCAGCACTGTGCTAAGCATTTCGTAGATCTTTATAGCAACCCTGTGAGGTAGGTGCCGTTATAATTCCCATTTTACACTTGAGGACATTCACAGATAGATAGATAGCCCAGAGTTACACAGATAGGAAGTATCTGCAGCCAAATTTGAATTCAAGTCTTTCTTTGACTCTTGATCCAGCTCTCTATCCACCAGATCATTTATACACAGAGAATCTTAAAGCACACAAAACAGATATGTTATTAACAAAAACACATACCAAAAAAAAAAAAAAAGAGGGGAGAGGTCTCCTCAGAGCATGTTTGCTTTAATATTAATCCAAAGCAGTTTAGCTTTAACAAACCTCTCAGCACATTTACACAAAGCAAATATTTTCAAATGGCACCACATTGCTCATTCCCACCATATATCTGACTTTCCCTCCTTTTTTTGTTAATATTGTTTATGCTTGAACTATGAAGGTTATTTTACTCAGTTCCTGGCCTTCTCACACTGGAAGCATACTCCTCTCCTAAAGTTCCTGGTTGATTCCTCCTAGAGTCTCCATTTTAAGTAAAGATTCTAGATCAGTTATGTCTTCTTTCTTCTCCAGGTTCTGCTCTTTATTTTCTGTACTTTGTCCATCCACCAATGTCCCTAGAACGGAACTTCCATTTCATCTTTCTTCTAAGAGTTTCTTTCTCCCATCAAAATGTAAATTCCTTCAGGCAGAGACTGCTTCCTACTTGTATTTGTATTTCCAGCACTTAGCACACAGTGAGTACTGAATAAATACTTATTGACTTGACTAAATAAATTGGAAACTGTAGTTAAACTTCTACTTGAAAAGATTTGCACATTCTCTTAGTGATTACAGGAATTACTTTTCAGCATATTGTGATCCAATAATGATGATTAGCAGGAATATGCTGGTGAATATTATTTATTTTGAATATATTATACATTTTAAGCAACTTATATACAATATATACTCACATATGTATATTTAATATACTATATTATTTGTTGTTCACTCCCATCTGACTCTTTGTCACCCTATTTGGAGTTTTCTTGGCAAAGATATTGGAATGCTAGCCATTTCCTTCTCCAGCTCATTTTATCAATAAGGAACTGAGACAAGCAGAGTTAAGTGACTTCCCCAGGATCACACAGCTATTAATTGTCTATGGATATATTGGAACTCGTGAAGATGAGTCTTCCTGACATCAGGACCCACACTTTATCCTCTGTTCTATGTTCAAGGTTTAATCACATATGTGGGTAGGTAGATTGCTGTACTGTTTTATTTTAGATTTGTTCCTATAGGTTAGGTATATCTACATGAGTCTGTCTGATTTGGTTCACATATAGATAAACTCGTTATCACTAGAATAATCTGCTCCTCTCCTTCCCTAAGTGAGATTTTTATTCCTGCCAGAAGGGGAAGGAGGAGATGGACTCTAGAGGTCAGTGACTCTGCTCTCCTCAAAGAGAAGAGGTAGCAGGCTAAAACCACATATATTTGCTCCGTTAAATATTGTTATTAAAGGGGAAATGATTTTTAGGTTCAAACTGCACTATTGATTGCTTTCTCTTAATGGGTAAGGAGGATCCAAACCATTTATTTAAGACTTGACTCCCTTCTTATCAAATGCTAGTTTCATAGTGAATGCATATATCACATAGCAAATAAACTCATTTACCCAAGCTGATAATAAAACAGAAATCAATGAAAGTATATGTAGGAGAATATATGTTAAATAATACAGAGATAACCAGCTCTCCTATTGAGAGTGAGATAACTCAGCTCATTATAGAGAGCCTCCAATCTCCCCCAAGGGAAAATTCCACAAAAATAGAATAGAGATTGACGGCTTCTCCTCTACCTACTTGTTGGCTTCTCTACCTACTTGTTGGCTTCTCAGAGTTTTTCTTTCCCTTTAGAGATCTGAAGAGAGGATGAAATCACAAATCTTCTTCCCCAAAATAAAACCACAAAACTAGAACGTCTTTTCTCTCTAGCTTTCACCAGCTTTATCTCTCAAGCATGTGTAGAGCACTAAACAGTCAAACTCCACTAATGAAAATAGTCCCATACAACTGGTTCTTTGAGCCAAGAGTTACATTAATAACACACATAAGCATATATATATATATATATACATACATATACACACATGGACACTTACATATATGTCAAGTATAGTAAAAATGCTAGTTCATTTGATGGCCAAATGAAAACTTTTTTCTTGAAAATATCCTATAAGGTGAACCAGATCCCAGGTGGACTAGGGGATAATAGAGACACCATTCCAATATAAGTTGATCTCTCAGACCAGCCTCTTCCTATTTTCAGAGTATCAGAGATACCACTCCATCATTTTGCCAGTCTCCTAGAGGATCCTAGAGGAAGAGATTGGATTCTTTCTCTTCAGAAAAATACAGAGAATGTGTTAGTTTCCTATCTCTTCTTGCCCACAAGATATTAGAAAGACATCATTTCATTGTATGCTATCTTCATGGCTAATCTATTTCTTTTTACATGGGAATCAGGGAACACACTGGTCTCTTAGGCTAGCCTCTTCCTGTCTGCAAAGGAACAGAAATTCCTACTTGTAGTATATCCTTCCCACATATAGTACACCCTCCAGCTTGCAGGGGACAGAAGGTCTATCCTGGCCTATTACTCATCTCCTAGCCTGGCCTGCCTGCAGGCAAAAGAAAAAAACCGTTTCATTAACCCCAATTCTTTGGTCCCCTCATTGTCTAACACTCTTAGAGTATTCCATCTAGAGGTCAAGCCTTTAGTGATGTTAATAATCAATCTGAATTCATTTGTCAATGATAAACTCCTTCATCATACCCTCTCCATCCCTGTGATTCTGTCACTTCACTCCTGGATCATTATTATAGCCCAAAGGTAGGTGTCCCGGCCACAAGATTCTCCCCCAATATAATCCATTCTCCAATTATTCATAAAGCATAAATATGATCATGTCACAGCCTTACTAGATAAACTCTAGTGACTATTAACCCCGGAAGCAAATCTAAAATCTCTTGGTAAACATTCAAAGTCCTTTCAGTTGCCACTATATCTGTCATTCCCCTTTTTCTTCATGAATCCTCTGTTTTTTGGGAACAGAGCTGACCCAAGGTATGGAGCTGTTCCTATTAGATAGGGATATGAATTGATTCTCTCATTACATGGACAGCTATTAAACTCTCTTTTTCTCTCCCTCTCTCTATTAAATACAAAACAAATATAATTGTAATTTAAGTTTCCAAAAGTTGGAAGAAACAAGGGGGAAGGGAGTTATTCTATAATTATTTCTTCCCTACAAAGAATGAACTAACAGGTTACCAAAGGGAAAATGATGGGAACCTTGAGGGAATTGACCACTACAACTCAAAGTGATAAAGGAGAGGAAAATCAGAAATACTGGAGGCTGAAATACATTCTAGATTTTAGGAAAACAGCTTTCAAAAGGTAAGTAGGATTCCAGGTCATCAAGCTCTAAAAGGGAAGTTAACCCAAGAAGAAAGAGATGTCAAGGAAGAAATTTTGAAGACCTAAAGAATAATAAGAGAAACAAAAGAAGAAAATGGTAGAAATGCTGCAAGATCTTAGAATGTGGGATGATAGGTTTTGGTCTAAGAGACAGATTGAATTGACATATTTAAAACTCTCTGAAAAACCATAAAAACTATGACATGTCTAAGTAGGAAGCAAAATACTTAATGTGGATACACCAGGAACAGACCAATTAGCTTATATTAAAAATATATATCTATAATCAGTCATTAATTCAATAAGAATCTAAATGCCTACTATGTACCAAGAACTGTGCCAAGGGCTTGGAAAACAAAGATAAAATATAGTTTCTGCTCTCGAGCTCACATTCTAGTGGAAGAGACAACAGACAAACAAGGTTTTTTTTTTCCTTTTATTTTTTTAATAATAGCTTTTTATTTTCAAAATATAGTCAAAAATAATTTTCAACATTCACCCTTGCAAACCCTTGGGTCCCAATTTTTTCTCACTCCCTTCTCTCATCCCTTCTCCTGGAGACAGCATATAATCCAATGTAGGTTAAACCTGTGCAATTCTTCTATATAAATATGATGCCACACAAGAAAAATCAGATAAAAAGTAAAAAAAAGTGAGAAAGAAGACAAAATGCAAGCAAACAACAACAAAAAAGGTGAAAATACTATGTTGTGATCCACCTTCAGTTCCCATAGTCCTCTCTCTGGATGCAGATGGCTTTCTTCCTCACAAGTCTATTGGACTGAATGACCTCACTGTTGAAAAGAGACACATCCATCAGAATTAATCATTGCATAATCTTACTGTTGTTGTGTACAATGTTCTCCTGTTTCTATTCACTTCACTTAGCTTCAGTTCATGTAAGTCTCTTCAGGTCTCTCTGAAATCATCCTCCTGATCATTTCTTATAGAGCATTTATATACCATATTCATATATACAATATATATATGTATATAATTCATATCTGAATTATAGAATATTCATATATCATAGACCAACTGATGAGCATCCACTCAGTTTCCAGTTTCTTGCCACTACAAAAAGGGCTGCCACAAACATTTTTGCACATGTGGGTCCTTTTCCCTTTTTTATGATCTCTTTGGGATACAGTGGAGATACTTTTGGATCAAAAAGTGTATATAATTTGATAGCCATTTGGGCATACAGACAAATAGGTTACAGACAAGACAACCTGGAAATTACTACCAGAAGGAAATTACCAGAGTTAAAATGAATCAGAAAATGCCTTCCTATAGAAGGAGAGATTTCAGCTGGAACTGGAAGGAAGCCAGAAGGCAGATGGAGATAGAATGAGGATCGAGATTAGAAAAGTAGTGTCTTGTGGTGGAGAAAGACCCAGTTGTAGAGTTTGGAAAACCTGAACTCATGATAAGTACTGGCCACGTGACCCTGGGCAGTATGACCAACCTCTCAGCCTCCAAAACAATACTCTGTTATTCTAAATTGCTGGTTGGCTTGGGAGAGGAAGTTCCTCCACATGAAACTCATGGTCCTAAAGAAATCCCCTAGGGCAGGATAGAGCACCACCAGCCCTGGAGTCAGGAAGACCTGATAACAAATTCTACCTTAGACAACAAGTAGCTGTGTGATCCTGAGCAAGTCACTTACCCTGTTTGCCTCAGTTTCTCATCAGTAAAATGAGAACAATAATAGTATCTAACTTCCAGGATTATTGTAAGGATCAAATAAAATAATAATTGCAAACCAGTTAGAATAGTACCTGGAACACAAAAAGTGCTATAAAAACATTAAATATCATCATCATCATCATCATCATCATCATCATATCTGTCAAATAGGGACAATGATGGCACTTTCCTCTCTGCATTGTTATAAGGATCAAATGAGGCAACAATTGTAAAGCACTTAACACAGTACCTGATACATAGTAAGCACTGTGTAATTGCTAGTTATGGTTATTACATACATCTATTATATATGATGGTATAGCCCCTTGAGACATAAGGGTGACACAGTGCATAGAGGAATCAGGAAGACATCTTCATGAGTACAAATCCTGCCTCAGACCCTAACTAGCTATGTGACCCTGAACAAGTCATTTCCCCTTATTTGTCTCAGTTTCCTCATCTGTAAAATGAGTTGGACAAGGAAATGGCAAACCACTCCAATATCTTTGCCAAAAAAAAATGTCCCAAATGGGATCACAGACATCTGTACACAACAGAAAAACAGGGTAGCAACAATAAATAGCACCCCTTTAGGGATACATGATAGAAGGCATTATCTCCTTTGCCAGCCCTGCATTTCAGAAGAGGAACAGGTATTCTCTGACTGCTTTCTGTCAGTAATAAGGACTCTTAATCAGTTGCTGAGCTAAAACTTCATGAGGATCCCTTTCCTCATAAGTAAGCTGTGAGTACATTCAAGCCTGAGTTTGAAATATGGTCATCTCCTGTTTGTTCCTTCTTTAACAATGAGCCAAGTGAGATTTCAAAAGATAGTAGTTGATGTCTTCTCCCTTCATGGGCAACAGAACACCGGGGTATCTTTGACAGTGAGAAGTTGCAGCACTAACAGAAACAATAGCAACCATGGCTTCTTCCCTCTAGTGACCCTCAGTGAGAGAGCTCGCTTGGTTCTGATCATTCTGTACTCAATGGAAGTGAAATGTGTAATAGCTATTAAATAGTTCTCACAAAGCAGCTGTTTACAGGATCCCAAAGAGGATTTAATATTAGTCTGGTTTCATCATTTTATGGTTTTTATTACTTATTATATTCCCTTTTTGCATATAGAAATAAAATTTATTGTTTCATACCTGACTTGTGTTTATATTCTGGATATATATTTTTTTAATTCCTCCACTCCTTGCTTAGACTAACACCAAAAATAAAATTCTTCCTCTGGAATAGAAAGCAAGACTAGAAACAAAGCCCTGAGTGTCCAGTTTTCTTATTGAGGAGATAAGTAACCCACAATCTAGGAAACTGGTAGGAAATTTTCTTTCTATTCAGTAATGGAATGAACATCCACAAAAAATGAAGCAAGATACAGATTCAAAATGTAAAAGTACAGGATATAAAGAATTTCTCTGTTTAAAAAAAAAACAACTTTTTACACACCATAAAATAGAAACAGACCTTTCTTTGACTTCATTGATCCAGAAAACTTACTGATAAGGAAATCCCCTCCACTGAGTCAGGGCACTACTTCTCCCATCTTAAAGAATTGCCTAGAAAACTAAGAATAATCAACCCAGAATCATAGAGCCAGTGTGTATTAAAGAGAGAGAAAGAGCTTGAAATTCAGAACTTCTTGGCATTAGAGATTCACTCACTATTCACTATCCTATATTTCCTCTCACAATTTGAATAAAATAATATTCAACAAGAAAAATTTATAATCAAAAGTTACAAGCCTAAATGGAGATTTAAAAATAAATTATTAAATAATTCCTAGTTCAAAGACCAAATCTTTAAAATGTAAAAATGTTATTAAAAGCATAAGTTAAACATAGCAAAACTTATGGGATAGCTAAAGTAGTCTTCATAAATATATTTTCATCTTTTGCTAATTATATTAACAAAATAAAGAGAAAATTAATAAATAGTACAGCTAAAAAAAGAAATAAATTAGTATACCAAAAAAAAAGCCAAAAATATCATGATGAATTAATCAAATTCACAAAATTGAAACCAAAAGAATAACTTAAATTGGTTTTAAATATTAAGCACTAGGTTTCTAAGAGATTTATAAAAGCATAAGCCATTACATATTCAATTAAAATAGAAATATTTTGTGTCTCTTAACATGTATAACTTCTTGCTTGCCCTCTCAGGGTGAAGGGAAGGGAAGGGAAGGAGAGACAGAGAATTTGGAACTCAAAAATTTTTAAAACAAATGTCAAAAAAAATTTTTACATAATTCAAAGAAGAGAAAGGAAAATTAGATTTTTTTATAATGAGGAAATCACAATGAATACAGATTTAAAGTAAAAACTACAAGAATCTTTTCTATATAATTGTATGCCAACAAAATTGAGAATAAAAAAGAAATGGATGTAAAATATCCAAATTGGCAAAGTAGGAAATATCCAAAATAAAACAAAATTTAAAAATGAAATATTAGATAGGCTATTCTATTAATGACCTGTCTCTTTGAAAAATACCAATAGCAAATGTATCCATAAGTCAGTTTTATCAAACATTTAAAAAACAAGTCATCTCTGTGCTGTAAATTGTTTTCACAAATAAAGACCAATTCACTCTATTCCTTATATATAATGGAACATAATAATAATAGCTAGGATTTACATATTATCTTAATTTACAATTTGAAAAGGTCTTTAAATATGTTATTTCATTTGATTCTCACAACAATTCTATAAAGTAATTTTACTTTTTTTTTTTTTTTTACAAATGAGGAATCTGAGAATGAGAGAAATTCAAGGGTGTGCCCAGTGTCTGAGGCAAGATTCAAACTCAGCTCTTTCCAATTCCATGTTCTACACTTTACTTATTACAATATCTGATCCCTAAGCCAGGGAGAGATCGTTGAAAAGGGGAATTATAGACTAACATAAGAAATACTGGTGTAAAAATGTCCATTAAAATTATTTGCAAAGAAGACACAGTAATAGGGTCAAGTTGAATTTATAACAGAAAAAAAGATGGTTCAATATCAATAACAAATAAGAAATAGATTATAAAAATATCAAAAAAAAGAAAACCACATGATAAGATTATAATAAGAGATCAAGAAAAGATTCATGATAAAATATATATTTGGGTAGATTTTAAAAATACCTATTACATGGGTTTTTCTTAATTATACACAAAAGACAGGCATGAAGAATTTTATGATAAAAAAGCATTTATCTGGGATTCTGTGTAAGAAATACATGAGAAACACTGGCAGTTCATTCACTAAGTCAAGGCTGTCTACTTTTGCCATTATGAATCAACATAGTTAGAAATGCTAACTGTAGCAATAAGGCAAGAAACAGAAATGAAAGGAATAAAAATTGGCAAAGAGGGAATCAAAATGTCTATTTAAAAATTCTGTGAAGATTTTCTTAGAAAATCCAAGAGACTCCACAAAAACATTTGAGATAATAACATCAGTAAAATAGCAGTATTCAAGATGGAACTACAAAATCACCAGCAATTCTATATATTAATAACACAAAATACAGAAAAAATATAGAAACAGAAAAATCATTTTGAATAATTCAAATAAAGTTTTTGAAAATAAATTTATCAAGGAAATATCAATGTAAAGAAACCTAGAAAAAACAATTCTTACAGAAATATTTTTTTAATTAAAGCTTTTTATTTGTATAACATATGTATGGGTAGTTCCCCAGCATTGATATTTACAAAGCTTTCCCTTACAACTTTTACCCCCAGTCCCCTCCCTTCCCCTAGATGGCAGGAAGTCCATTACATGTCAATAATATTAAAATACTTGACAAGTTGTGCAAGAAAAATCCTATCTACAAGAAAAAAAAAGAAAATCAGAGAAAGGCAACACAATGCAAGCAAACATCAATAGAAAGCATGAAAATGTTATGTTGTGGTCCACATTTCGCATCCCTCTCTCTGGGTGTATATGGTCTTCATCAGTGAACAATTGGAACTGGTTTGAGACAATTCTTTGTTGCAGAGAGCCATGTCCATCAGAATTGATCATCATGTAATATTGTTGTTGCTGTGTATAATGATCTCCTGGTTCTGCTCGTTTCACTCAGCATCAGTTCATGCAAGTCTCTCCAGGCCTCTCTGGAATCGTCCTGCTGGTCGTTTCTTATTACAGAAATATTAATAGAAAAATAATTGAAAAACCATTAAATGTAAATGTTATCAAACTAATAATAATAGTGAGCATTCATTATCAAATACTTATGGGTGGCCCAGGCTAATATAATACAAATGGAATACAAATTCCACCTAAAATAATCTACTTATTCAGTGCCATGCCAATCAAATTACTAAGAAATTACATTATAGAGTTAGAAGAAAAAAATAACAAATAGAATTTCAAGGGAATTAATGGGGAAAAAAAGCAAAGGAAAGTAGTCTAGCTATATGAGACTTAAAATTATATTATAAAGTGGCCGTCATCAACATCATTTATTACTGGCTAAGAAATAGAGTAGTGGATAAGTGAAATAGATTAGGTTCACAACACACAATAGTCAATAACTATAGAAATCTAGTATTTGACAAACCTAAAGACCCCAGATTCTGGTATAAAAATTTACTGTTTTGACAATAAGTGCTAGGAAAACTGGAAAATAGTATGGCATTGACTGAGTCAATGGACCAACATCTAATATCCTATACGAAGATAAGGTGAAATTGGGTTCATGATTTAGATATCAAGAATGATACTAAAAACAAATTAGGAGGACAAGGGATAGTCTCTCTCTCAGATCTGTGGAGAAGGGAAGAATTCATCGTCAAAGAAAACTAGAGAATAGCAAGCTTCACATATCTGTTGTGCTAAGCATTTACAAATATTATCTTGTTCATCCTCACAACAATCCTGGGAGGTAGATGGTATTATTACTTCTATTTTACAATTGGAAAAAAACTGATGTAGAGGTCAAGGTTACAGAACTAGTAAGTGTTTGAGGAAAAATATTTAAATCTAAGTCTTTCTTACTCCAGACCTAACACTCCATCTATTATGCTACTTGTTAGAGTGAAGAAAAGAGTTCTATCAGAATTAACCTTTGGATTTAATGCTATACAAATCAAAGAACCACTGGACTATTTCACTGACTTAGGCAAAATAATAACATAATTCTGGTAGAGGAACACAAAGTCAAGATTTTACATGGAAATTATGGAAAGCAAGGAGAGCTGCATTGCTAGAGCTCATGTTATTCTAAAGAAGTAATTGCTGAAGTAGCTAGGTGGTGCGATGCATAGAGCACCAGCCCTAAAGTCAGGAGGACCCGAGTTCAAATCCCAGCTGCAGACATTTAATACTTCCTACTTGTATGACCCTGGACAAGTCACTTAACCCCAATTGCCTTAGCTAAAAAATAAAATTAATAGCCCTCAGAGTCCATAGTCATGAGAGTTTACTCTACTTCTACTTATTTGCATTAGACTCTCCCATTGGTGGAGATCAGATTACTCAAAGGATGGAGTTGGTGAAAATTTGAGGGGAAAGAGAGATCTTTGAAAGAGAAGAAACATGATTCCAGATTGTTTTAAAGTTCTTAAAGAGAAAAAGACTCTGGGAAGAAATTGGAACATAAAAGAGTCAGCATTTCAACAATATTCCAGTCCTCAGCTTACAACACTAGAATCTTCAGGGAATTTCTCATTGAGTGAGATACAGGATTTTCTCTCTTGGGTGAATTGAACTAATAATTCCAGGTGGAAGAGCTTATTTCCTCTTATATATTATCTGGTTTATTCTCATGTGTCTACCTCCTCTGATTTCTGTTTGCCACTAGTTTGGATAGATGGGCTTGTTTACTATTTGCTGTGTGAATTCATTATGGAACTGGCATTTGGTATCAAAGTAGCCAAGCACTGGTTTTTTTCCGACAATCCTTTCCTGTTAAGAGATATTAATCAGGTGTTCAGCTTTAAACTAAAACTTATCTTCCTTAACTAACAATATTTAGGGGATGGATAGATAAAATTCTAGCCTGACACACCCTGTCTTTGAGGAAAGGAAAGTGGCCAGCCTCAGAAACTCATCTCCTCCTAGAAGGAATCAGTCTCTCTTAGAGAGAGATGGATGGAGAAGGCTATAGAGATACCTATTTATGCCTCATGCAAGCTATATTTAGATTAAGTCCTGCAGAAACACATAATCTACATGGGCAAAACACAACACAACACTTCTCCCTCCCCCTCTCATATATATAAATAAGAATTGTCAAAATTGTCAAATAGGCTTTCCTGAGTTCAAGTCTAGGGTCCTATGATCCTCATCCTGTTTATCCTCCACACTGTGATATTACTAACATTTTCTTCATACACCTGTTTGTAACTGCCATCACCATGAGAAAAAAAACAAAGATTTTGTCATATAAACCAGCTGAATTCTCAACTCAGCCTTAAAGGTCATAGTATCTATTTAGAGCAGGGGTAAGGAACATCCGGCCTGAGTTCTGTATAAGGCTCATGAAAACATTTGCTAAGGCAACTACAAGCGATGATGAGCTAAAAGCTGGGTAAAACAACCTTCTACTGCTTGATTTCTATAAGATGATAATTTTGTATGACCCAGAATTGTTATAAATATACAAATGACACTTGGCTGAAAAAAGTTCTCCATCCCTAATTTAAAGCATACATTTTATGTATGCTTACACTTCAATATAATATTTGGAGGAGCAGTGACTTTATCTCTGTGGATATCTGTGAAAGTAGGACAACTTCTCAGTGCCTAAACAGTTTAATGATTCTATGTGACCAAAATTTTAAAAAAACACCAAACAAAATTTGTTTTCCAGCACCCAAACTCCCTCTGAGAAGGCTCTCTAGATTTAGTTTTGCTGGTTGTTGAACAACAATTTGTTACTGGTCCGTACTTCAAGACTTTCCAGCATGGTCTCCACTACTCTAGAACTCAATAACTTCTAGCCAGATTAGACATTTTGAGTAACTAATGATAGATTCGGACCTTTAAAACTAGAAAGAACTTTAAAGGTCATCAAATATGACCTCCTCATTTTCCAAAGACTCTTCCTTAGGCTGAGAAGTGGCTAGTTTTAAGTCAAGGAGGTAGAACAGCTAGGATTCAAATTTAGGAGTTGAGGGAAAATTTTGTGTACACTGCAAGCTTAATTTTCAAATTTTGATGATTATACCAGGGTTTTATCACCTCAAACTTAGTATAAATCTACAATATTCAAATGCAGTTTTTGTTTTAAATATATTTGAAATGAACATTTAGAAAGAAGCAAAAGTAAAAAAGAAAAATATGAATCGAAAACTATTGCCATTATACACACTGGATTTTTTTCCAATAAAATTGTTTACTGTGATGTCATCACAATTCTAATTACTACAAATAACAATCTGAGGCTACAGAAATAGTTCTCAAATTATTTTTACTACTAAGAAATGGGAAAAGACTGTGCTTGGATTTGAAGATGGTTTCTGATTCTGGCTCAACAACTAATGAAATTATACAGCCTAGAGAAGTCATGCCATCTCTCTGGTCCTCATTTTCTCATCTGTAAAATGAGGGCTTGAGATCAGATGGTCTTTAAGGTCTTTAACTTTTCTTGCAGTTCTGGCATTCAATGAGATTTATTGGTGTTACGTGCTAATGTGGACAACCAAGTAAAATTGTATTGCACTACCACCTAGTGGTGGAAATTAGAGTAAATGAAATGATAAATCCAATATTTAAACAAGTATTTTTTGTCTACTGAAGTTCAGCTTGTTAGATTTGGCCCAATGTTCTAACCTGTCAGAATTTTTCAAAAATCTTAATTCAGTCATTAGAAAGAAAAATTTAATCTTAAGCACCCTGCCTATTCACATCCCCATTCCTCCTCAGACTGGTCCAGGTAAAATTTACTTATAACTGGTCTCTGGAAAATAGTTTTTATTCCTTTAAAACTTCATTTTAGCAATATCCATAGTCAAAAAACATTAAATGAGTTAAATGGCCAACCATTCCAGAATTTTTGACAAGAAAATCCCAAATGGGGTCACAGAGAGTTACATAGAACTGAAATGACTCAACAATAAACTTATTACTAAGTTTTTACCACTATCGAACCTAAATTGGACCTTTTACAATTTCCAATCTTTCTTCTGGAGTCATACAGAACTAGACTAATTCTTTCTTCAAAATAGCCCTTCATAATCCTGAATGCATCTTTGAAGGACCTCCTGAGTATTCCCCTTTCCTAGTAAATATGTCTAGTTCCTTCAACCAGTCCTCTTATGTCAGGGACTTAAAGGCTGCTGGCCATCCTGGGTGCCCTTCCCTTGATGCTCTCCATTTTATCAATGTCCTTCTTAAACCTTTCATCCAAGAACTCCACACCATACTCCAAATGAGATCCAACAAAGGCAGAATACAGAGGGATTATCAATTCCCTATTCCTGGAAGTTAAAGCAACCCAAGAAGCAGCTGGGGGTACAATGGATAGAATTGTGAGTCTGGAGCCAGAAAGAACTGAGTTCAAATGTGACCTCAGATATTTACTAGTAATGTGAGTTTGGGCAACTCCCTTATCTTTGCCTGCTTTCATTGCCCCATCTATAGCAATGGGAATTATAAAGCATCTACTTCCTGAGGATCAGATAGTATTGAATGCTAATATTTATACAATGATTTGCAAACCATTAAGTACTATATAAATGTTAGCTGTTATTACTTTGCTTGGGAAGTTGCTTCTTACCTAAGTGCAAAAGTTTTATATTTATCCCCATTGAACTTATTTTATTAGTGCCAGCCCAACTCAAATACAATCTGTCAGATCCTTTTGTATCTTGATCCATTATCCAATATATGACCTATCCTTCCCATCTTTGTATCCTATGAAAATATAATCAGCAGAGTATCTATTTCTTTATCCATCACTGATAAAAATGTGAAACAACACAAAGGCAAACACAGATCCCTGGAGCATTCTACTGGAGATCACATAGACATTAAATCTTTACTATTCTTTGTTTCTGGCAGGCAATTGTGCATGTATCTTTCTGATTGCAGTATCATCTCGTTTTCCCTCAGAATAGCATGAAATACTTTATTACCAAAAGTTGTTCTAATATACATAATATAGATTCACATTTTCATATGCAATTTAATTAAAATGCTTGACAAATCGAACATATGCATACATATTTCCACACATCATTTTTTGTGCAAGAGAAATCGTATCTACAAGAAAGAAAAATCAGAGAAAGGAAGCACAATGCAAGCAAACATCAACAGAGAGCATGAAAATATTATGTTGTGGTCCACATTTCACATCCCTCTCTCTGGGTGTATATGGCTTTCTTCACTGAATAGTTAGAACTGGTTTGAAACATTTCGTTGTTGAAGAGAGTCATGTCCATCAGAATTGATCATCATATAGTCTTCTTGTTGCTGTGTATAATGTTCTCCTGGTTCTGCTCATTTCACTCAGCATCAGTTCATGCAAGTCTCTCCAGCCCTCTCTGAAATTGTCCTGCTGGTCGTTTCTCACAGAACAATAATATTCCATAACATTCATATCCATAATTTATTCAGCCATTCTCCAATTGATGGGCATCCATTCAGTTTCCAGTTTCTAGCCACTACAAAAAGGACTGCCACAAACATTCTTGCACATGTGGGGCTCTTTCCTTCTTTTATGATTTCTTTGGGATATAGGCCCAGTAGAAACACTGCTGGGTCAAATGGTATGCACAGTTTGACAACTTTTTGACCATAGCTCCAAATTGCTCTCCAGAATGGCTGGATCCGTTCACAGTTCCACCAACAATGTATTAGTGTCCCAGTTTTCCCACATCCCCTCCAACATTCATCGTTATCTTTTCCTGTCATTTTAGCCAATCTGACAGGTGTGTAGTGGTACCTTAGAGTTGTCTTAATTTGCATTTCTCTGATCAATAGTGATTTGGAGCACCTTTTCATATGACTACAAATAGTTTTAATTTCATCATCTGAAAATTGTCTGTTCATATCCTTTGACCATTTATCAATTGGAGAATGGCTTGAATTCTTACAAATATGAGACAATTCTCTATATATTTTAGAGATGAGACCTTTATCAGAACCCTTAAATGTAAAGATGATTTCCCAATTTATTGCTTCCCTCCTAATCTTGACTGCATTGGTTTGGGTTGAACAAAAACTTTAACTTAATATAGTCAAAATTATCTATCTGGTGTACAATTAAGAGTTCCAGTTCTTCTTTGGACACAAATTTATTCCATCTCCACAGGTCTGAGAAGTAAACTATACTACGTTCCTCTAATTTATTTATAATATTACTCTTTATATCCAAATCATGAACCCATTTAGATCTTATCTTGGTATGTGGTGTTAGATGTGAGTCAAGCCCTAATTTCTTCCACACTAGTTTCCAATTTTCCCAGCAGTTTTTGTCAAATAGTGAGTACTTACCCCAGAAGCAGGGGTCTTTGGGTTTATCAAAGACTAAATTGCTATAGTTATTGCCTAAAATCTAGGCAAATTATATTCATAGTAGTCCTTCATTTGGTAGTTTAGCAATCCTATCAAAAAAGGGAAACAAGGTTAATCTGGCATGGCCTATTCTTGATGAAGGCATGATGGCTGGCTCTTTATAATCAGCACTTTCCTTTCTAGATATTCACCAACCTTCTCTTTAATGAGGTGTTCCAGAATTTTCCCCAAAATCAAAGTCAGGTCTATAGATTACAGACCATTTGTTTTCTTTTTTGAAAACTGGAAAATTTACCCTTTTACAATTTTCTGGTGATTTTTCCATGATCTTTCAATTACTGATAGTTATTCAACAGCCCTATCTGCCAGTTCTTTCAAAAACCCAAGGATATAATCCAACGGGACCAGATGACTTGAATTCATCAAGGGCCACTGGGTGCTTTGCTTGCTTATCTGGGGCAGGGCTTCTTAAACATTTTCCATTCTTGACTCCCAACTGGATATAGATCAGGAAGTCTAGAGATGACCCTGGATGAAGTGGAAGATGTTGGTCCTTTTAATCTAAGGTCTTTAACAGCTTTCAGTTTAATAAGGCAACACCCAATCATTGATTAAGGCTGGGTAAGAAATCTTTCAGAGTAGGTATATGCTCCATGATTGTTGAAGAAGATGATGATTCATACTAAGTGGTAATGTTTGATTTCTTTCTTCTCAATATAACAACAAATAGACCAAAATTTCAAGGAAATTTGAAATGGAAATTTTTTATATCAGCAAAAACCATCAACTCATGTTGCAGAGAGTCTAGTGAAAAGTAACTGGAAATTAGTAATGAAATGCCAGCAGGGCAGGGGCCTTAATTTGAGTCTGTGAAATTGTTGGGGTTTTATAATATTTTGAAGGAATTTTAATGTAATTGATTTCCTCTGTGATTCTATGTATTTTCCTTTATGCATTTTAAAAAATTATTCTGAGAAGGTATCCAAGAACTCACCTGATCGCCTCAGAAGTCTATCACACACACACACACACACACACACACGATTAAGAAACCATGTTTTAAAGTCACAAGGAAGTTTTCTGTATATGATCATTGCAAATTAAGAGTACATTGGCAGCAGCAGGGCCATAGCAATTTCCTTTAAGTCAAATAACACTAGTTGTTTAATCATTTCTGAAGGAAGAAATAGTAATGGGCTTAGAATTTGGGAAAAGTGCCAGGTTTAAGCCCATAAAGTGCCAGAGAAGAAAGTGTGTCTATAACAGAGGGTACAAATAATGCAACAGGGGGCCCCTTATTCTGGCATGTGCATTCCAGTCCTAGCTGGAAGCCTTCTGATTCTGCTTCACTGCTCTTGCAATTCTAATGTGTCCTGAGGAGGCAAAGAGCCTGGATCAGCAAGCAGAAGCCATACTGCCAACTATCTGTGATGTCTTACCTATGGCTTCTCCAAACTTCAGTTTTCATAGTTGTAAAACTCCATAGTTGGACTAGATGGTCTCCAAGGTCCTGCCCAGCACCAAAAACTCAGCTCTCAAAAGAACCTTTAACTTCCTCAGGATGCATTAAAATTTTGGGATTTCAGGTCACATTCCAAATGCTCTGTTTTCTCACCTGTTTTCCTTAGAAGAGAGGTATAAGGGGAGAGGACTGGGGAGGGTAGGTGGGAATTAAAAGAAAACAAAAATTGCCCAATATATTGTAATAACAAAGTGATAAAGTAGTAAGAACCTCACCAATACATTTTGTAGCCTTATCCATAGGATCGATTTAACCAAGTCATTGATTTTAAATTACTATACTAGAGGAAAGGCAAAGTATCCTTCTATAACTGTTCCAATCAATGGACTAGTTGGAATTTAGTTTAAAAGAGCTGTAATTTTAAAGAGGCTCTGAAACAGAAAATTAATCTTGAATATAATGATAATAATAAAAAATTTTCTAAGCAAAATGGAAGGTTGTGCATCTTAATTTCATTCAACAACAACAAAAAAGTCTCTCCTTTAGAATCATGTTAAAGTTTTGTTTTGTTAATTTATTTGGTTATCATCATTATTATTTGGTTTGACTAATTGTTCTTAATCACCACTTTATTCTGATGGTGCTCATAAGGAGGTGGTCTGGTCTGATTGGTAATTTACACTTCTTATTCTCTCCCTTTTTCTGATTGAAACAACAATATTAACTTTATTTGAAAGTAGGATTTCCCTTTTTTTATCCTGTTCTTTCATTATTAAAAGGAAAATACATTGTGGATAAGAGGGGGGAAATGTTAACAAATGATTGCTACAAAAATTACCCATGAAAGAAAAAATGTCTTAACTTAAACCTTCCCTCAGTTGGAGATGAGAATAAGTATCCATTAAAACAGCTTCTGGGAAAATGAATTTTTAATGGGCAGTCATAAAGAACAATGAGTCTTGACCTAAATGATATGATTGTTTTAAATGTCAAAATCATTTCAGGATTTTGTATATCTCCTGCTGACTTCTGTTTTAAAGGGAACAGAGAAGTGCTGAGTTTTCAAAATATGAAACAGTAATTAAAACTTAATTTGAAAAACATAGTTAATTTTCCTACATGTACTAGAATAGCTTTTGTTTCATATATATTTGAAGAAAAATCTATTCAGTGGCAGTCATCCCAAGTGTATATTAAGTATATATTTGTGTTTGTGTGTGTGTGTGTGTGCAGCATCTTCTCTGGGATTACTTGTCTAATGATAACTGTGATATTGCTAGACTAGCTTCACTATTTCTTCCATTTTCTAGATGTAACCCTAGAAGTTTTAGGTTTTCTCATATTATACTCTGAACCCCCAATCTCTGTGCTTCCCAATGATTACCAGTTAGCCAGCCAGAACTAACTTTTAGAATACTTGCAAAGAAAAGATAATAGAAAATTTGGCACAAACAAATCCCCCCAAAAAAATCTGGGACACATTTTCCTACAAGAACATACACAATCCAGGAGTAAAGGAGCTCAATTTTGGAGAATATATTTGGCCAAAAAAAAGAGTAAGTCACAGCTCCTAATTATTGAAAGCCATGTGTTTTTTTTTTTTTTTTGCTTTGTTTTGGGTTTTTTTGCAAAAAAAAAAAAAAAAAGTAGCACTTGATACATGACAGACACACCACAATTTGCCATACTTAAAGTTGACCATGAGAGATGATTTCTATCTAAATGACAAAGTTATAAACACAGACAGTTCTCATTTTACATAAAATCGCATTATGGTTCTGGCAGGAGCAATAGTGATGCAGGTGCCAAGGGACCTCTGCTTTTGAAACTGAAGCTATTCAATCTTCTGCCAGGACCTCAGATGCTCCAGCTGTGGGGCATGGAGCCTCAGAGTGGGTAGGACCACAGAGGGGAAGAGGAAGTTTGTAGGATGTCTACTTTTGTTAAACAAGAACTGGTTGTACAGATAGTTCTCGATATATTTAAATTTGCAATATGGAAATTCAACTTTGGTAAAGAATTCCAAAAGAAAACCACATTCAAAAATTTTATGAAAATTTCTTGGGCAAAATAGACAGTTGTATGATTGTATGATGCAGGAAGCATAAATGGTAGTGAGAAACTGAGAAACATCTCTAAGTCACTTCCAACCCATCTGAGTGATAGTGTACTTTTCCCTATGTTCAACAGTGATACTTATATTTTCATCATGGTTGGTAGCAAACATGCTCTAGGGGAAAATGAACCATCTCATAAGCTCAAGCCAATAGACTTGAAAATAAAAATGAAAATAATTAGAAAACATGAAAGAGAACAAAATTTAGCATCTATAGGATATTCATGTAATTTTTCCATGTAGACTGTGAACATCATAAGGAAAGACACATCCAAATAATGGAGGATGGAAAATGAATAAACATCCACATCCAGAGACAGAATTATAGAGACTGATTATAGATGGAAGCATAGTATTTTCACCTTTTTTGTTTGCTTGTTTCTTTCTTGTGTTTTTTTTTCTTTTGGTCTGATTTTTCTTGCACAAAATGGCAAATATGGAAATATATTTAAAAGGACTGCACATATTTAACCTATATCAGATTGCTTGCTGTCTTGGGAAGGGGAAAGGTAAGTAAATGAGGGAGAAAAATTTGGAACACAAAAGTCTTACAAAAATGTATGTTGAAAATTATCTCTACATGTATTTGGAAAAATAAAATACTACTGAGAAAAAAAATGGTTGCTCTTCTCCTTGGAGGGAATTGCAAATCTAAAATGTGTTCTTGTGCAAAATACAGAGAATCCCAGATCATTGAAAGGAATCATCAAGGAAATACTACCCATGAACTATGTTACCAACATTAAGGCATGAATAATCCTTTTCATCTTTAAACAATAGTTTATACACTGCTTCATTCCGGGAATTATGAAGTTTTGTAATAATAATTTCAACATTCTACTGAATATGGATAATGCCCAGGTCACTTTCCCCCATCTGGATGATTTAATGAAGTGTAAAAGTGATCTACCTCCCTCCTAACACTACTTCACAATTAGAACCTATGGATCAGGGAATAATTATAAATTTCAAGGCATACTATTTAGGCATTATATTTTCTCAAGCAATTATAGCTTTGGATATAGATAAGGACTGAACAATGAGAGATTGAGGAAGTTCTATAATATTTATTATACAATCTGGAATATTGCTAAGGCATGGAAAGATATAACAAAAACATGTGTGAAGAGTTGGCCATTAAATATGACTCTCTCTAGCATACTCTGCGATCCATTCAAACTGTTCTTTTTCTTTTTCTCACATGTGACACTCCACCTTCTGCTTCCCATGCCTTTGAGCTAATCAGGTTCCCATTGTTCTTTAAGATGCAGTTCAAACATGAAACTATGCCTGCTGTCCCCAAACTGCTAATGTCCTTCCTCCCAAACTACCTTGTATTTAATTACTTTGCATATATTTGCATTTATTAATTTTATATTTATGCTACATGTACTTTTATATTTACTTGTTTCTTCTATTATTGCTATGGCAATTTCTTAAAAATAAGAAAACAATGAAGTTTATTCTAACAATTGACTCTACCTTTCAGGAAGAATTTCCCAGTATTATAAAATGCTATTTGATAACATTTTACCCACAGTAGAAGTTCTTTCAAAATTGGAGTCAGTCCTCTCAAATCCTGCCACTACTCTGTCAACTAAATTAATGTAATAATCCTCAATAATTGTTGTATCTCAATAAATAGGAAAGCCTGAGGAAAAGGAGAATGATGGAGTAAAGCTGCTCTATGGGGCAGTCAGAACACACACAGTATTTATTGATTAAATTCACCATATTATATAGGTGCAATTAATGATGCCTCCCCCAAATTACAATAATAACATCAAAGATCATTGATCACAGATCATTATATATACATATATGTATATATATATATATATATATATATATATATAAACAATGGAAAAGCTTAAAATATAGTGAGAATTATCACAATGTGACACAAAGACATCACATGAGCACATGCTGTTAGAAAAATGGCACAGATAGACTTGCTTGAAACAAAGTGCCATAAACCTTCAATTTGTAAAAACAAAAAACCCAATATATCTGCAAAGCACAATAAAATGAGATAAGCCTGTATAAGGCAGTTTGGTGAGGAGAGGACCAAGTAAAAGCTGGAGCCTAAGCTATTTTTATTTATGTAATTACATTCATTCAAAATGTACCTGGGTCCTTCATAAAAAATATTGTGTATGAGGGGACACGAAAAGAATACTATTTTTCCTTTGGTAGGGAGAATGAGGTAGAGGGTTTGTTATTATCCACCTCACTAAGGCATAAAAACCTTTTTCTCATTCTGGGAATAATTAAGGAAAATATGATCAATTAAGGAAAAATATTAAGCAAGTACATTATTCAAAGTAGAATGTATTTTAATCACCTGAATTTTAAAATGATTATAGATTTTGCTGGGTAATACTATAGGAGCTATACGTTTAAATATGGCTTTTTGAAGAAGTCTAAATTGAACGATGTTTCCTCAAAATGTAAAATGAGGGAGTTGGACCTGATAATTTCCTTTCTAACTCATAGAATCAGAAGTTCTCAAACATTTTTTCCTCAAGATCCCTTTACAATCTTAAAAAACAATTGAGATTATGATGGACACAGATCTTTTCAACAGTGAGGTAACTCAGACCAGTTCCAATGGACTTGTGATGGAGAAAGCCATTTGCACTCTGAGTGTGGGATCACTCTGAGTGTGGGGACTGAGAGTGGATCACAACATAGTATTTTCACCTTTTTGTTGTTGTTTTCTTGCATTTTGTTTTCTTTCTCATTTTTTTCCTTTTTGATCTGACTTTTCTTGAGCAGCATGATAAATGTGAAAATATGTATACAAGAATTGCACATGTTTAACATGTATTTGCTTGCTGTCTAAGGGAGGAAGGAAGGGGAAGGGAGGGAAAAAATTTGGAACACAAGGTTTTGCAAGGGTGAATGATGAAAACTATCTATGCAGGTATTTTGAAAATAAAAAGCTAAAAAATAATAATTGAAGACCCCCTTAAAGAGCTTTTGTTTAAGTAGGTTATATCTATTGATAATTATGATAAACAAAATTAAAACATCTTAGTATTATTATGAAAATATGTTGAACCTCCTGAAAAGGTTTCAGGGACCCCCAGGAATCCTCAAACTATACTCTGAGAATCAGTCATCTCTGATTCTCTTGTGATCTCTATTCTCCCTCAGCCATCAACAAAGATAGTCAGAATTTATACTTCACTATCATCCAAACCTCACTTCTATGATCTTGGACTCTGATATACACTTCTCTGATTCAGTTCTACCCTTCAACCTCTCCCTGAGTCTCATTCTTTTTTCTAATTATTCATCATTCTCACTTCAAGCTCCAGCTTGATCATTCCCCCCATTTTCTCCCAGATTATCACTGCTTCTCTAGGCTTATTTTTTCCCCTTCAGTCTTGACCCTGTATAAAATTATTTTAGTCACGTATTATCTTCTACCCTTAAATCCTTTCTTCTGGATCTATCACTTTTCTGCCTATCATTGAACCTGGGTCACTCCCAGGTACCTTCATGTCTGCTTCTAAATTTGGGGGTACTGTTGGAGAAAGTCAAGAAACTATATGACTGGATTCATTACAACAGTAAGCCCTTTAATCTTCACTTGACTTTGCTAAACCATACTCCTTTTTGTCATTTTCTAATTGGCTCTCTATCGTGTTTTCAAGAATGGAAATATCAATTTTTTTCTTCTGCTTTTAAGCCCCATTCATTATAGCACCTTTTTCACCAGAAGACCCTGTTTCCTGCTTTACTGACAAGATTAAAGGCCATTTACCATGGTCTCCCTCTTTCTCCTACTCTATATCTTCAAACCCTTCTACATCTTAATCCATTTATTTTGATTTACTCCACTATCTAAGAAAGTATTGTCCCTTCTGTTTTATTTTTCTATTTCTATTCCTACTACCCCTGCCATCCTTGATTTCATCTGTCACCTCGAGCACAACATGACCTTTTTCTTTTCCTCAGTGTCTCTTTTTCTATAGGTTCTTGATCTAATGCTGACACATGCAGCATCTGAAATATCCTTTGATTCATTGGTTTTCAGGATGGCTATCTCTAGTTAATTTTTTTGTGACCAATTCAAAGCCATAGCTCATAAGATTCCACAAATTTATTTATTTTTATTTCTTAATCAGAGATCAATGAGTGTTTTTTTCAATCTGTAAAAAAAAGTATAGTAAATAAAGTGGCAAGAAATGCTTGCATACCATACCACAAGTTACTACCACAACACCATTGTCCAATCCAAAACCATATTTAAAAGAGGAAGAAGAAAAAAATGAAAATTATCTCATCCTTTAAAATCTACTGAATAGTCAGTTGTACAGTGGCAAATACTCTGGTGCAGGACCAATCATGGAGTAGAGATGCAGAGAAAAGTTGGAACATAGTGGCCAACCATAGATGGAAACCTCTGGTCGTTTATGTATTTTATCAAAGAATCCATAAGGAAGGACCAGGGCAAATGTGTCATTGGAAGAGGACCAATTCCAGGTTTGCTCTCCAGAAAAGATAGCCAATATATACAATATTTTGAGAATATGCTACTATTCCCATCCTTATAGTATATAAGACCACTGAAGGGGGTCTTATACAAAAATTATATATTAATTAAAATTATATATAATTTTATATAAAATTATATATAAGTTTTAAATTATATACAAAATGTCATCTTATATATAATTAAAACATAATAAATATTTGCTAGTGAGTACATAGTGATAATTTAGGGTGACATTCTTTTTTTTTTAGATCTAGAAGAAACCTTTTTTTATTTTATTTTATTAAAGCTTTTTATTTGTATAACATATGCATGGGTAGTTCCTCAGCATTGATCTTTACAAAGCTTTCCATTACAAATTTTACCCCCAGTCCCCTCCCTTCCCCTAGATGGCAGGAAGTCCACTACATGTTAATAATGTTAAAATACTTGACAAGTTGTGCAAGAAAAATCCTATCTACAAGAAAAAAAAAAAGAAAATCAGAGAAAGGCAACACAATGCAAGCAAACATCAATAGAGAGCATGAAAATGTTATGTTGTGGTCCATATTTCATATCCCTCTCTCTGGGTGTATATGGCTTTCTTCACTGAACAATTGGAAGTGATTTGAGACATTTCTTTGTTGCAGAGAGCCATGTCCATCAGAATTGATCATCATGTAATACTGTTGTTGCCGTGTATAATGATCTCCTGGTTCTGCTCGTTTCACTCAGCATCAGTTCATGCAAGTCCCTCCAGGCCTCTATGAAATCGTCCTGCTGGTCGTTTCTTACAGAGCAATAATATTCCATAACATTCATATACCATAATTTATTCAGCCACTCTCCAATTGATGGGCATCCATTCAGTTTGCAGTTTCTAGCCACTACAAAAAGGGCTGCCACAAACATTCTTGCACATGTGGGTTAGGGTGACATTCTTAAAAATATCCCTGGAACATGTTCAGATATTCCCTGGCTGGTTTTCATCCAAGTTTTCATCCAATAAAAATTGGTAGAAGCTGGTTTCTGTCCATTTCTGACTAAAGCGCTTATACTTTATGATAGCAAAAAAGTCTTCTAAGTAGCTGCAGAGGTGAAAGAACTAATAATTCAGATGTTGCTGTTAGACTTGGGTAGACCTGAAAAGGGACAACACACCTCCTTCATCTTTTTCTTTTCTTTTGCAGCTTTGAGGAGACAGAACTTCTTCAATTAGGTTGTGGGAATCAAATGGAGGAAGAGAGACAGCCTGTCTCCCGTCCTGACCTAGTAGCTATAAACATGCCTCCATCTCTGTATCTCTGAGTTTCTTCTAAATATCCTGAGATGGAAGTGCCCTAGCAATTTCATTTGGGAGTTTCAAAGTCTCCATCTGAGTTTCTATCTGAAGCTGGAGCTGAATAGTGGTGATAAAAATTTAAAAGAGGCTTCAATCAAGTGAGGAAAATTTCCTGAGCAGCTTCAAGAAATGATCCCTCATATCAGAGAGAAAAGGTGACTATAGATTTTATAAAGGCACAAGTCTTCAGAAGCCAACTGCAAACTACACTGAAGAGAAGTTCATGAAGACTCTATCAGGAAGAAAAAAGTCTAAGAGTAAAAGATATCTTTTAGTCATGTATATTCTTTACATGTATGCCTTTCCACCATTATACTTTAAGTTTTAGTGCATTTTCCTCATCAAAGTTGTGTATATTTATGGGAGAATGTGCTCTAGATTTGGGGAGAAATGTTGTATATTAACTTTTCTTGATATATATACCACCAAAGAAAATATCTCTTAAAAAGTTCATAGAGTCACTATTTGCTAATGGAGTGACATCAATGGGAGCTCATAAGTGATAGATCAGAAGCCTACCCTCTCATGGTTACCACTAGAACCCTAAAAAAAGTTGTCAGTCACACTGAGCACCCCTTGAGAGACAATGCAGGTTGGGGAAGTACCCCCATAAGGAATGTTACATGTGTATTATTTTATGAATTCTTCATTATATCTAAGCATGAACAGGATAAGAGATGTGCTAGAGCATGATGTGATAGAGTGATGAACTCAGAATTAGAGAACCTGAGTTTATAGCCCAAATTTACTCTTACTTCCTATATAACTTTAGGTAAGTGATAGTTAACTTCTTTAGACACAAATGTCCTTTTTCATAAAATGAGGGTGTTGGACTAGGTGACTTCTGTAATCACTCCTATATCTATGATTATTCCAAGGTAGCTACATGACACAGTGGATAGAGTTCCAAACATGAAATCAGGAAGACCTGAATTCAAATCCTGCTCCGGACATTTACTAGCTTGTAACCCTGGGTACGTCACTTAACCCATTCAACTCAGTTTCCTCATTTGCAAAATGAGCTAGAGAAGAAAGTGGAAAATCACTCCAGTATTTGTGCTAAGAATACCTCAAATTGAGTCATATACAACTAAACAACAGCTCAGCAACAACAACAAAAATAAGTAGTCCAGAATTTTACTATGGTGCTTTCAGTATAAGTCCAGGATATACGGCACCCTCTACTCTTTATTAAATCAATAACAGAAAGGCCCATAAAGACTCTTTTTCAGATGAAATTCAAATTTCAAGTATTCATTCAAAAAACTGAAAGATTCACTTCCTCATATAAATCTTTAGAGCCCTTTGATAATGTAAATGCTTTATTACAACTCCCAACAAAAATTACATAAAGAAGTGCCTGATGACCTTCTAAAAGCATCTTTTATCAGTCTCTAATTTAGGAATGGGTAATAACTCACCCTAACTGAACTCAAGATAGCCCCAAGCTGAGCTTCAGTGGAGTTCATAGATTCTTTCTTCCCTGTGAACTGAGATCAGAACATTCTCTTCCCCACTCCAAGGGAGTTATAAGAAAAACGTGCCAAAAGCACAGAAACTGAGAGTGAAATGGCAAAAAAAAAGAGCACCAACATCAAACTCTAAATACAAAAAAGCCCTTCAATCCTATACAGTTTCCATTATCTTCACAGCTTTTCTATGGGTGCTGAATAGGATCCACTCTATCTGCCTGTTGCATAGATGGTTTGAAGGAAGTGTAAGCTTTTGGAACATATGGATGGTGATCTGTGTTTGTTGTGTCAGCAGCTCCACCTCATATGGCTCTTCTCCCCTGAAATTTAGAGGCACGCTGCCAATAATCACTAAGGTTTCTTTTATGTATAGTTGTGCCTTTTTATGCTTCCAACAAGCTAAACCTTATATAAGACAGTCTTAAGATTTCTGAGTGCTAATAATACTAAAATGGCTTAAATAATGTTGCTGTGCTAAGGTATTGAGCATGAAGAATTGTTCTATGAAAGAACATGTAACCCAACATAATTTTTCAAGAACACATTTTTCTTCTCAGGAATAAGAAGACTCCACATGAAACCTTTGATCCTTTTGGGCAGTAAATATCTTCTTCTTTTTTATTTTTTTTTTAATTTTTATTAAAGCTTTTTATTTATAGAACATATGAGTGATTTTTCTACATTGACCTTTGCAAAATTTTTTGTTCCAAATTTTTCCCCTCCTTGGCCCCACCCCCACATCTATTTCACAGGTAATCTAATGCATGTTAAATATGTTAAAATATATGATAAATATGTTAAATATGTTAAAAAATATATGTTAAAATATATGATAAATAAATATATGTGTACATATTTATGCAGTTATCTTGCTGCACAAAAAAAATCAGATCTAGAAAGAGAAAAAACAACAACCTAAAAAGAAAAACAAAATGCAAGCAAACATTCACAGAAAATGCTGTGTTGTGGTCCACACTCAGTTCCCACAGCCTCTCTCTGGATGTATATGACCATCTTCATCACTGAACAATTGGAACTGGTTTGAATCATCTCATTGTTGAAGAGAATAATGTCTATCAAACTGGAACCATTCCCAATAAGATCAGGGGTGAAACAAGGTTGCCCACTATCACCATTACTATTCAATATTGTATTTGAAATGCTAGCCTTGGCAATAAGACAAGAAAAAGAGATTAAAGGAATTAGAGTAGATCATGAGGAAACCAAATTATCACTCTTTGCAGATGATATGATGGTCTACTTAGAGAACCCTGGAGAATCAACTAAAAAACTATTAGAATTAATCCACAACTTTAGCAAAGTTGCAGGATACAAAATAAATCCACATAAATCATCAGCATTTTTATACATCACCAACAAAATGCAACAGCAAGAGATACAAAGAGAAATTCCATTCAAAATGACTATCGATAGTATAAAATATTTGGGAATATATCTGCCAAGGGAAAGTCAGGATCTATATGAGCAAAACTACAAAACACTCTCCACACAAATAAAGTCAGATCTAAACAATTGGAAAAACATCAAGTGCTCTTGGATAGGTCGAGCGAATATAATAAAGATGGCAATACTACCTAAACGAATCTATCTATTTAGTGCTATACCAATCAAACTCCCAAGAGATTATTTAACTGAACTAGAAAAAATAACGACAAAATTCATCTGGAAAAACAAAAGGTCAAGAATTTCAAGGGAATTAATGAAAAAAAATGCAAATGAGGGTGGCCTAGCTGCACCAGATCTAAAACTATATTATAAAGCAGTGGTCACCAAAACCATTTGGTACTGGATAAGAAATAGAGTAGTGGATCAGTGGAATAGGTTAGGTTCACAGGACAAAATACTCAATGACAATAATAATCTAGTGTTTGATAAATCCAAAGACCCCAGTTTTGGGGATAAAAAATCACTATTTCACAAAAACTGCTGGGATGATTGGAAACTAGTATGGAAGAAATTAGG
>JAJPUD010000027.1:767315-791435 GCA_023553655.1 Myrmecobius fasciatus
CACAAAAACTGCTGGGATGATTGGAAACTAGTATGGAAGAAATTAGGCATTGACCCACACCTAACACCATATACCAAGATAAGGTCAAAATGCATTCATGATCTAGGCATAAAGAATGATATTATAAACAAATTAGAACAATGTAGGATGGTTTACCTCTCAGACCTGTGGAGGGGGAAGGAATTTGTGACCAAAGAAGAACTAGAGGTCATCATTAATCACAAAATAGATAAGTTTGACTATATCAAGTTGAAAAGTTTTTGTACAAACAAAATGAATGCAGACAAGATTAGAAGGGTAGCAGTAAACTGGGAAAATATTTTTACATCCAAAGGTTCTGATAAAGGCCTCATTTCTAAAATATATAGAGAATTGACTCAAATATATAAGAATTCAAGCCATTCTCCAATGGATAAATGGTCAAAAGATATGAACAGACAATTTTCAGACGAAAAAATTGAAACTATTTCTGGTCACATGAAAAGATGCTCCAAGTCACTATTGATCAGAGAAATGCAAATTAAGACAACTCTGAGATACCACTACACACCTGTCAGATTGGCTAAAATGACAGGAAATGATAATGATAGCTGTTGGAGGGGATGTGGGAAAACTGGGACACTGATACATTGTTGGTGGAACTGTGAACGGATCCAACCATTCTGGAGAGCAATTTGGAGCTATGCTCAAAGAGTTATCAAACAGTGCATACCCTTTGACCCAGCAGTGTTTCTACTGGGCCTATATCCCAAAGAGATCTTAGAGGAGGGAAAGGGACCCACATGTGCAAAAATGTTTGTGGCAGCCCTTTTTGTAGTGGCAATAAACTGGAAATTGAAAGGATGCCCATCAATTGGAGAATGGATGAATAAATTATGGTATATGAATGTTATGGAATATTATTGTTCTGTGAGAAATGACCAGCAGGACGATTTTAGAGAGGCCTGGAGAGATTTGCATGAACTGATGCTGAGTGAAATCAGCAGAACCAGGAGAACATTATACACAGCAACAAGACTATATGATGATCAATTTTGATGGACATGGTTCTCTTCAACAATGATGTGATTCAAACCAGTTGTTCAGTGATGAAGATAGTCATATACATCCAGAGAGAGGCGTGTGGGAACTGAGTGTGAACCACAACACAGCATTTTAACGCTTTCTGTGAATATTTCCATGCATTTTGTTTTCCTTCTTAGGTTGTTTTTTCTTCTTCTCTTTCTAGATCTGATGTTTCTTGTGCAGTAAGATAAATGTATAGACATGTATACATATATTGGATTTGTCATATAATTTATCCTATTTAGCATGTATTAGATTACCTGTCATCTAGGGGTGGGGAGTGGGGGGAAGGAGGGGAAAAGCTTGGGGAAAAAAAGTTTTTGCAAAGGTCAATGTAGAAAAATCACTCATATGTTTTGTAAATAAAAAGCTTTATAAAAAAAAGAGAATAATGTCTATCAGAATTGATGTCATATAGTCTTATGGCTGTGTATAATTATCTCCTGGTTCTGCTCAATTCACTCAGCATCAGTTCATGTAAGTCTCTCCAGGCCTCTCTGAAATTGTCCTGCTGGTCGTTTCTTACAGAACAATAATATTCCATAATATTCATATACCATAATTTATTCAGCCATTCTCCAATTGATGGGCATCCATTCAGTTTCCAGTTCCTTGCTACTACAAAAAGGGCTGCCACAAACATTCTTGCACATGTGGGGGACCTTTCCCTCCTTTATGGTCTCTTTGGGACATAGGCCCAGTAGAAACACTGCTGGGTCAAAGGGTATGCACAGCTTGATAACTTTTTGAGCATAGCTCCAAATTGCTCTCCAGAATGGCTGGATCCATTCACAGTTCCACCAACAATGTATCAGTGTCCCAGTTTTCCCACATCCCCTCCAACATTTGTCATTATCTTTTCCTGTCATCTTAGTCAATCTGACAGGTATGTAGTGTTATCTCAGAGTTGCCTTAATTTGCATTTCTCTGATCAATAGTGATTTGGAGCACCTTTTCATATGACTAGAAATAGTTTCAATATTAAATATCTTTTAAATAGAAAAAAATTCAAACAAATCATAGAAACATAAGATGTTAGAGGTGAATGGACATAGAAAATACCACAGTGCCTTTTTTTTCATTTTAAGATCTGGAATGTCAAGGCTAGATGACACTTTTAGAATCCATCTAGTTCATTTGACAGAGGAGTAAACTGAGGCCCAAAAAGGTGATGTCCTTTGTCTAGTCACTTAGTAAGTCAATGACAGATCTCCAACATTATTCAGTATCACCACGTTATCTCTAATAGATCACTTTTTATTGCTATTTATGTTTCATTTTATTACTATTTAAGTAACTGTTAAAGAGACAAAATGTTATTTAGCAAAGTCAAGAATTTGAGCTTCCCAAAAATTATGATAAAAAATATTTACTGAAGACTAACCTTTGAAAAATTATTCCTGTGTCTATCAATGGAAAAAAATTAAATCAAATGGAGTTAAATGAGTTTTATTAGATATAAATATTCATGTTCTTAGAAAAACAGCACATCAACAAACAGGACAGAAAATATAATAAATTTATTTCAATATGAAGAAAATTAAAAATATTTCTTTTGAAAAATTGTTTGACAATTATTTTAAATACACTTTTAAATGATTAGACAGAAACTAATATTTTCATTTGTACCTTGACATAAATTTCTTCATTATTAGTAGTAAATATTTTATAAAACAAATTCTATTGTACATGTTTAACATATAGTGGATTATTTGCCATGTAGGAGAGGGGGAAAGAAGGGGAAAAATTTTTGGAATGCAAGGTTTTGCAAGGGTAAATGCTGAAAATTATCTATGCATATGTTTTGAAAATAAAAGGCTTTAATAAAGAAATTAAAAATAATTTCTACCAGTTAGTTGTTTTTCTTTAGCATCTTTTTGGACAAAAAGAAGCAACTCATGTCTTACCATATGGTACATTTCCATTTGAGAGATCAGAGTTTAACAGTTCTTTTATGAGACTTCCAATCAGCCTTCACATAGCTGCCAATCTAAACTTCCTATGGACTAAATCATACCATTTAATTCTCCTACTCAGAAAACCTATTACAACAGCCTATAGAAAAGATGTTTGTGCACAAGCACATACACACACATCACACATGCACACACACACCCCTTAACCTGAAAATTATTCTAGATTTCACCTACCTTTCCATATTGTTCCATTTCCTATCCTATACATTCTAGTAAAATTGAACTGCTTTCTCTATCCTCAAATTCTACAAGCTCTCTCTTCTTTGTGAATCCATGCAAATTAACCCAGAGTAACAATAAAAAAATAAATAAACAAAAACAAAAAATGAAAAAACAAAGAAAATCCCTCCATACTAGCACTGCCCCCCCAAAGGTTCCCATGATATCAGGGAGAGATGGAACATAATTAGTATGGAAAACTCAATTCCTAAGACTAAGAAATTTAATGGGAAAAAACAATCAAACTAATCGATATTTTAATTCAATAGCAGGACATAAAATCAAGCCTCATAAAATAAGAAAAATCATCAGTATGCTCCAAAATATTACTAAAAAAACAAGAAAGAGATAGAAAATAGATATTTCAGACAGAAAGAGAATGCATTGAATGAAGGTTTGAAAAGTGGTTTAGCTAACAGTTCTAGTCACACCAACAGACATAAATAATTTTGCCTTTTCTTAGCCCATACTTATTCTTTCAATTTATTTTTCTTATATTCTTACAGTTAGCATTTATAGAATCATGTGAAATAATAGTGGAGATAATAGACATTCCTTTTTTATTCTTGATCTTATCGGGAAAACTTCTAGTGCTTCTCCATTACAAATGAATCTCATCTTAATTTTAGACAGATTCTTGGGATTATAGTAAGAAAATGTTCTTTTATTCCTATGCTTTTTGGTGTTTTTAAACATAAATGGAAGATATATAGCCCATGTTAGAAAGGCTATGAGTAGATACACATACTAATGTATTGTTGGGGGAATGGCACAATGGTTTGATTTCTGAAAAAATATTTGTAGCTTAAACTTTTCATACCACTTGTTAATGATCCTATTACTTAGCACACATTTCTCTCCCCTCTCCCAAAAATAATAGTCAATGACAGAAAAAATTCCCAGATTAAGAAACATATTCATAACCATACTTCCAGTGTAAAGAAAACAAAGTTGATAAAGTAGGTGGTGAATGGCTGAATAATCTGTGGCAAATGAATGCAATGCAATATTATCATTCTATGAAAGTGAGACTATGAGTAATTAAGAAAAACAGGGAAGGACCTTTATGAAATGATATTGAACAAAGTAAGCACAATCAAGAAAACAAAATATATGACAACTATAATAAAATAAGTGAAAGAGGAAAAGCATTTATGTGGCTTTTATGTGCCGGGCACTATGCTAAATGAATACTAAAAGGAAGTCAAACTCTAATCATTTTACCATGATCAATATTGATCCCAGGTAACAGATGATGAAATGTATTCTCACTGCAGGAGAAAAGTAAGACAGCACAGATATGAAATATGGGATATCCCCTCAAATACAAATCAATGTGTTAATTGGCATTTTTAAACTTTTTTCTCCACTGTTAAACAAGGACATGCCAGTGAAGTCAGAATGACTCCATTTTGTACCAACAGGAAAGAGACAGTGGGGTTACTTAATGATTGAGCTAAAGATATACCATCTAGTTTCAAGTTTACATCTTTGATTGTCTCATCTAAAGAGAAATACAATTTTCCCAAAGAGGCTAAAGTCCCCAAAGAGCAAAAGCAGAATTGCAGAGGACATAGAACAACTTAATTTCTATGTAATATAACAAAGGGTGAAACCCCTTACCTTTACCCCTACTCAATCCTAATGAAAGAAAGAAAAGTGAGCTGTGCAGTTGAGAGGCAAGTTTGGCAAGCCAAGTTTAGAGGCAAATCTTTCTTAAAAGAAAAAAATATATATTTATTTTGATCTTAAATACATAAAGACAAAAAAGAGGAAGAACATTTTCATGTACACAGTATAGCATAAAAAAGATTCAACTATAAAAATCATGAATTTACATTTCACTGTTAAAAAAAAAACCTATGTAATTGTCTATAGAGAGGCAAATCTTTCAAACAATGCACAAAAGGTTCTGAGAACCACTCTGGTTATATCATTCCCATTCCCTTTATTCTTTTCACTCACTCCTGTCCCCCATCCTCCCCTCTTTTTTTTTTTTTTTTTTGCTTTAAACCTTGAGCTTCCTCTGAATAGATAGTTGAATGCTGTAACCACTAAGAAGTATTTCAGTTAGTCACCTTTTGTGAATTCAAACAGGCTATTATAAAGACTTGCTTCTGGTCTCTCTGAATCTTTTGTGAAATTTCTCTAAACCACTTGGTCAACCTTAAAGTTATAGAAATATGAGCTATGATTAGCTCAACAAGTAAAAAAAATAAATAAATAAAAATTCTTGAGGTTAATTTCCAGTTATGTTTCCTAGGACTCTGGGTAAAGAGAAATGAAAAAGTACACATTTTCTCCTTCAGATCATTCAGAGCCACCAAAAATCACATTTTCCATTAGAAACAGAAGGCTTCATTAAATATTTCATTTTGCACATCTGAATATAACATGAATAACTGATAACTAAATTTTTCTGAGCTACCATTTCCATCTTAAGGCTTCCCTGATTCTCCCCTCCACCTCCACCCACTAGATAATGAACTTAAATCAGTTTACTCCCCCTTCTTTAGAACAATCAAGCTATTTTTTTTGAGTGTGTGTGTGTGCTGTCAAGTGATGTGGGATCTAGTTCAGATTCTGCAACTACCTAACTATACATCTTCCAAATAGCTACCAATGTGACTTTGCTTATATTCAGGCCTGATCTTATCACTTCTTTGGTCAATGACCTTTGGCTTGCTTCTTGTTGCCTCTTAAATATTTCCCTGTGACTTTTACAGCCTTTTCACAACCTACACTTTACAGATTAGTTTTATGTCGCTTCTCTTCCCACACTCAGCCCTTAGCAAAGCTCCTGGCACACAGCAGACACTTAATAAATGTTTATTGATTGACTCACAGTGTGGTTCAGCCACACTGGTCTTCTCTGTGTTCCTCACATGTGATATCCATTTTCTATTTCTTTTGCCTTTGAATTGACCATCCTTCAAGCATAAATGCACTGGCCCCTCACCTCTGCCTCCTTGTTTTTCCTACCTCACTCAAACTCTATCTGCCTCAATGTCCTCAATGGTATAATGAGATTAGTAAAAATACCTACTTTAGCAGAGTTGTTATGAGGCTCAAATGAGAAATTTGTAAATTTTTATTTCTCCTTGTTTATTCCCTCTGCTAATTATTTCCTGTTTATTTTGTAGGGAGCTTGCTCCATCTGTATTTTTTCATTTTTGTCTCTTCCATTAAATTGTAAGCTCCTTGAGGGCACAGTCTACCTTTTCCCTTTTTTTTTTAATCCCCATCAATTAACACAGTATCTGGCAAATAGCAAGTGCTTAATGAATGTTCATTTATTGATTCCTCTATTCTATGTATACTTATATAAGGAGTGCAAACAGGGGTACCTCATTCTTATTAATTCTAGCTAGAATAAAACCATTACCATATATACCCAGAGCTGAGGTACTTTTCAGTGTCTCAAGAATCAGTCTCCTTGTTCTTTCTAATAGACTATCTATGTTTGCTCAGTGCTAAAAGACTTGGTACTTTCATATTATGCATCAAAGCCTGGGAACTTCCCTCTCCCTAGCACTACCCAACAACAGTAGAAATAAGAAAATTAGTTTTAAAGAAGAGATAGCTTCAGGATTTTTCTTCCTCCCTTTCTTTCTCTGTATATATAGCAGTAAGATCCCACTCTAAAATTTCCCATGAGAAGTAAAAGAATGGTGAGAGTCCCCACCCCAGCAAAAATGTCCCTGCTCCTGAAGCTAAAATGTCTGGGTTAGACAAACAGACCTGGGCCTTGAGCCCCTGACTGTATTTTCTGTATTTTTTTTCCTAAACTTTGATCCTGAAATTGATGTCTCTAGCCTTATAAACAAACTTGTGCATAGTCAGCAGGAGTTTCTATATTAGAGATAATAACCACTGACAGAAAAAGAAGCAATCTCTGGGCTTGCCAGAACACTGGACCTTGAAACACACAGTGTAGAGCCTACACAACGATGAAATGTTGACTCAGTAGTGCACAAATGCTTCATGTTTCTATGTTTTTAAGTATCACTCTCCCCAGAAGAGCACAACAATTATTATAAGTTATTAGTATCTGTTTAAATCTTTATCTAAACAGCTTTTGTGCTAAGCATTTATTTTGTGTGGATGAAATAAATAGCTGTCCTATACTTGATCTATATATTTTCCCTTCTTCTCTTTGAGGAAGACTCTAGTATAAGTCAAACTAAGTTTCAAGTGATTTTTCCTGGGGATCCTAGGTGGGGATGCAAAGAGCCAAAGGGTTGAGAGAGAACCAGACTGAACATGTGGGGGCAGAAAGAAGAGAGCTTTCTTAGGTAAGGGAAAGGATAAGTGCTCCAACTTGTTGCATGCTATTTCCTACTCTATCCCCTAATTCCTGATTAAATGTAACCTCCATGAAAGCAAGAGTTATTTCTTTTTTTTATTTATATTTCCAGTGCCTGCTTAATAAATGTTGATTGATCAATATATGTGAACATTAAATTCAGCAACTGAATTGCTCTTGGGAATTAATTTGGACAGTGATACTGGGATATGCTTAGAATTTGACTTGGTCAGGAAAGTCAGATATCATTGTGATATGGAAATGGCCTTAGGTTCTCAGGTAAAATTATGTTATATTCTACTAAACTGGAAAAGCTTTGGGTTTTGATCCAGTGACAAAATGTCCACCTGGTATCTGAACACTAGACACTCATAAAGAAGTTCACCTTCTATAAATTGGTTATTAAGTGAGTAGCTGTGGCAACTCATAAAAGAAAGAAAAACATAAATTGATCCTACGTCCTGGGTGATTTCTTTCTGATTCCAAAGTTATGGTGGAGAGGTAGGTAAAAAAGGGAATTAAGAATAAGTATTAAGTGCACAGTTTACATGATTTTTTTATGTAATGATGAATAATTACACCACTGGAGAAAATGAACCACATCAAGACTGACATTCTTACCTTAAACTAAAACCAGAAGATACCAGAAAGCTGTAAAGAAATAAGGTTTCGAGGCAGCTAGGTGGCACAGTGGATAGAGCACCAGCCCTGAAGTCAGGAGGACCTGAGTTCAAATCTGATCTGACACTTAACATTCCCTAGCTGTGTGATCCTGGGCAAGTCACTTAACCTCAATTGTCTCAGCAAAAAGCAAAAAAAGAAAAAAAAGAAAGAAAAAAAAATAAGGTTTTACAAGGGAGGGGGGGAAGCATTAATTTCCTCCTGTATCTAAAGGCAATAGGAAACAAAATTCCATGGGATGCTTAGTCATTTCATCTTGCTGTGCTCTTGAAGACATAAGCAAAAAGACCAATGTCAAAATAATTACAACTTCTACACTGCCATTGCTGATGCCGAGAGCCTAAGGATGATCAGTTTAAGGGAGAAAAGAAGACTTATCAGGGAATGATAGCTGTCTTAACTATGAGAAAGACTGTCATGGGGAAGCTAAATTAGACTTGTTTGGCATAGTACCAGGAAATAGAATGAGGATAAGTGGATAAAAGTTGCAGAGTTAGATTTAGGCTTGAGGTTAATAAAAGCCTTGAATCGGAGGTTCCCTTTTGATACAAAAGGTCTAAGTAAACTTTAAGTCTCTGTCATTTTTCTGGTTCCTTACCTATGTCCAAGGTGAATACTGGAAAATTCTGTGTCACCATCCCCATGGGTAGCCAGTAGCACCTCTCACAAGCACTTAACCTTGTAGGGTTCCAAAATAATAATTTACATCGTGATTTACAATTTGAGAGGAACTTTGCACACATTACTACATTTAAGCTCTATAACAAATTTGTAAGATAAGCACACTATTATTATCACCTTTATTTTACGGGAGAAAAAAGGTTAAATGACTGTCCCAGCTAAAATATGATGGAAGGTAGATATGAACTGCAGACTACCCAACAACAAGCCTAGTACTCTATACACTATACCAGGGGTGGGAAATGTCTGGCCTTGGACCATACAAGGTCCATGAAATCATTTGGTCTGGCCCTGACAAGGCAATCATATTTGACTACAATCTCCCACACTTCAAGGTGATAATTTTATATGGTCCATGAATGCTGTTCTAATTATACAAATAGCCCTTGGCAGAAAAAAAAAAAAAAAAAAAAAAGAGTTCCCTAGCCCTGAACTACATCAAACTCCAGTTGTTTTTTTTTTAATTCAATAAAGGATACAGAACATTTGTATAAGAGCCTAAAGGGAGAGGTATATCTTCCCAGTGGGACAACAAAGATGAGTACTCTCTCCATGACTTAGAGTATTACCCTGGACGAGGCTACAATAAGTAAAAGGGGCTGAGTTCCACTCTTCCATGATAGAGCTTTCTACCTGCCTTTCCATTTTTGTTCTACTATTTTTTTCTGACGGTTTTCTTCCAGCAGATGGTGCTACACAGCGGGATTGTGAAACAATAACTACACTATCCTAATTGTTGTCAATTAAATAGGTCTTTCACTACCCTGGGGTCAGTGTCTCTCGACAATTAGAATCTTTTTGTTATTTTATATGGATTCTGTAATCCTCATCCTCCACACAAAAGGTTAGGCTTGCTGTGAGAATGCCTCTTTCTTAGATCACTCAAATGGGTCTCTTTTCCACCTCTAGGTGGTCTTATAGTGAATCCACAACTGTTTATTTCTTCTCTTCCCCCAGGGCCAAGATTGTAGGCCTCCTACTAGTACCAGAATCTCTGACTCTGAGGGTTTGCTCCACTACTCTTATTTTTCATTCTTTCTCTTGTCATTTCTCTAAGAAAACTGGCCTAAGTTATTCAAATTGCCCAGAACTGCTGCTTGATAAGTAAAAGAAAGATGAACAAAGGATAAAGTCATTAGTTGCTAGTAGCTATTCTATAACTCAGAAAAGGAGAGGATTGCCCTATAATTATATAAGGAAAAGCTTCTTAACAATTAGAACTGTTTGAGATTGTAGCTGGCTATTGCAAGAGTTCATTAGTTTTCTCTCATTAGAAATTTTCAAATTGGATGACAACTTTTGGGAGATATTGTAGAAAAAATCAGATGTGTTTGTATTCTGTGGCCTATGAGACCCTTTCAATCTCAGATTGTCCTATAAAGGATGAAGATGTAGAGAATGTTTATGAAAAACCTGAAAAGATTTTCTGAACTGTCCATAATAACTTGAAAATGAGAGGCTTCAATATAAAGATACAAAAAACCCCACAATGAACATAATTCAGAATTAAAACATGAAAGAAGCCAAAGGTATTTAACCTCAGAAATTTCAAGCCATGTTTCTTATATATAACCTTCTAGAAGGAAGTTAGGACTAAAGATGATGACCAAAGAATTTCAACACTTTAATGGACCTATGATCTTTTCCATGTGGGTTTTCCTTTCAGTGGCACAGATATCAGATGCATCCTCACCTTCTTATTCTGTGAAATTTCTATCTATATTCCCACAAGGGATCTATCTCAGGGGTTTTATTTAAATCTTTCAACATTCCATGAATATCAATGAAGCACTTGGGAAATCCATCAATTTATTTGTTGCTCTTACCATACTGCTGGCCTTTTTCCTTTTCAGATCAAAATTTCCTGGATATCTACTATAACACTTCTTACATGAAAATACTCTTTAGTTGTAGCAAAAACGCCAAAACTTACTTAGACCACTATACAGCTCTTCTTTGGACTTTGGACAAGTCACAGTTTTGATTCTTCAGAGATTGTGTTACATGATTTGGTCATATAACATCATGTTTACTGATGTTAAAAGGATAATGACATCATGATCAAAAAAAATGAAAATAACTATCTAAATAGTTATGGAGAAATGGTCACTGATGCGGAGCTCATTTCTAAATTAGCAATCTGTGTGCAATCAAATCAGATGCTAGTAGATCAAAATTATTACTAAAGTAGAGGAATACAAAAGATACTTCATGATAACATAATTCAAGCCAAACTATTTAAGCTGTTGAATCTGAAAAAAAAAAAAGAGTAGGAAAAAAGGATATTGATATGGATCATCACTATTTTAAATGAGAATATTGCTAATATTATGTAGTCACCATAACAAGGAGGCCAAGAAACACCTCTATAACATAACCTAACAAGCTAGCAGAGAAATATTGCAGTTTAGAGCCTCTCCCTTTAGAATATAAGCAACATGTTATAGAAGACAGTGGAAGATTATGGGAAAAAATATTGCTTTCTAAAATAGCTAATAGAATAAGAAAAGTATCTGCAGAAACCCATGGCTGGAATCAAATTAATCTGTTTTCTCAAGAGTATTAACAAACAAAAAAAGAAGTGTAAGGAGGATCACAACAGCACAAATTAATAGAACAGTTCCTTTCATATAGTACTGACAATTGTTCAGCAATCACATCTATCAAGAACTCAAGGGTGTATTTCATCTGAACCAGGTGACCAGAATTAATCAAGGGCAGCTAGGAAAAGAGAAATCCCTCTCTCTTATTTTGAGTATTGGCTTCCCCTTAGTCATCTTTATTCTGTCTTTTGCGTTATAGAGGTTAATGCTGATGAACATTTAGAAAAGGCAACAGTGATTACAAATGGAGTTTCATCAAAGAAAGATCATGCCAGTTTCAATTTATTTCCTTTTTTGCAGGTTCAATAAATTAGATAAGGTGAATATTATAAATAGATTTTAACAAAAAATTAAGTCTTCTATTCTCATAAAATTCACAATGAAATCTCTTAACTACTCTTCTCATGGAAAAGATGGATATCAACAGAGTAGATGAAAATACAATCATATAGATAGTCAGACTCAAAGAATAGTTGTTAATGGTCCAACATCAATGTAGCAGCAAGTCTCCAGTACTCTCAGAGATTTGTGCTTGTACTTTTGCTGTTTTAACTTTTTTTTATTACTAATTTAGATTAAAGCATAGATTGTGTGCTCACTAAATTTGCATATGACAGCAAGCTGAAAGAGACAGCTAGCAGACTGGGTGAGAGGATCCAAAAGAATCTTGACAGCTTATTACACTGGACTGAATCTAATTCAATAAACTTCAAAAGGGTTGTGTCAAGTTCTTCACAGGTACAAACATCAACTTTACAAGTATAAAGCATGGATTGATGGCATTTGTACTGGGACAAAGCTCACGGGGTTTTAGTAAGCATTATATAAATGCTAGATATCCGTGGTGGTAGTGACAGCCTAGTGATGGCTTTTGTGGTCTCCAGTGTGATGTAACAGACAAAAAGTGGATGCTCTCTTGGGTTGCATTAAGAGGGACATAGCCTCCAGGAATATGGAATTGATTGGCCCACTATACTCTTACCTTATCAACTCTCATCTAGATATTATGATTCTTTAAAGGTACCATAGTTTAAGAAAGACATTGATAAAAACATCCAAAGGAAGGCAACCAGGATGGTGAGGGGTTTTGAGTCCATGACACATGAGGATCAACTGAGGAACTGAGTACTTTTAATTTAAAAAGAGAAGATTCAGGAAACACCAAATAAATGTCTTTGAGACTTTGAAGGACTATTTGGAAGAAGACTGATTTTTTTTTTTCTGCTTGGCATCTTAGAGCAGAATTGGGATCAATGGGTACAGATCACAAAGAGGTAGATTCAGGTTTGATGTTAGGAAAATCATGTAGACAATTAGAGCTGCTGTCCAAAAGTGGAGTGGCTTGTCTATGGGGGTGACTGTGATGAATAGTATGTCATCTTCCAGCACTTGTCCAGCAGATTATAGTGGAGATCATTTTGGTGTATGGATTGGATTAGATGGTCACTTTAAAAAAAAAAAACTTCCAACTTTCAAGTTCTCTGATTTCTTTGTTACACTTATCCATAGGTTACACAAATTGTCAAAATGAACAATTTATCTACTGGTCTGTGAAGATAAACTAGAGCACTCAAATCAACCTTAGTAGCAGAGGATTTTGCAAGAATCATCTGGATTAACTATTTCATTTTGATTATCAGCGTATAATCTGAATAGATACTATTTGAAATATTCCTAGAGACACTTCCTCTGTGAAACTTCCCTTTTGCAGAATTGTGAATGATGGTCTTTCCAACCTTTTCCTTTACCTCAGCTTTACATAGGCATTTACATTTCACAACCCTTCAGCAAACTATTCAATTCACAAGGCTAGGACAATGTCTTGGCTCAATTTTTTTTAACTTCCTGGAGAGCCTAAGGAAATACTCTGTAAAAACAAGTACTGAAGAAAGATGTATGTAACTATTTTCACCTTTTTTCTTTTGTTTTTTTTTTCTTTCTTGTGGTTTTTCTCTTTTGTTCTGATTTTTCTTTCCCAACACGACTCATATGGAAATATGTTAAAAATGAATGTGCACATATGGCCTATATCAGATGGCTTGCTAGCATGGGGAGGAGGGATGGAAGAAAAGGAAGGAGGGGAAAAAGTTTGGAGCTCAAAATCTAACAAAAATGAATAGTGAAAACCATTTTTACATTAAATGTTAAAAAAAATTTAAATAAGAAAAAAAAGATACATGTAGAACTGAATCTGTATATGAGTAGCCTGACAGAAAACTATTTTCCCATTAAAAATAAAATCTGAGTCATAAAAGTAATTCAAATTAATTCATAATTTATTTTGAAAATCAAAGGTCATAAATAACAATTCAATGGAAAAAAGAACAACTATCCAGTGGCTTTCTATGTTAAAAATCCCATATTAAAAAAAAAAGTCATGTGGTCATTTAAGCAGCTCGTTGACTAAATAGATCTGAATAAAAATTATGATTTCTCTCTATATTCAAGTTACATAAAAATCTTAAATACACCCTAAGACCCAGGAGTTTTTATACTGGGATTCATAAACTTGTTTTTAAAATAGTGTGATAGTTGTATTGAAATACAACTGGCTTCCTTTATGATCTTACTTTCTTTATTTTATACATTTAAAACTATTACAGAAAAAGAGGTCCATAGGCTTCATCAGACTCCCAAAGATATCCATCCCATGAAAAAGACTGAGTCACCAATATAATTAATGCTATTTTTCAGATAGATTAAAAAATAAAGTTTTTGGGAAATGAAGATTGTTCAACTCATCATATTTGCAATAACACCACCCAGTCGAGGGCTTATCACATAATGGGTACCTAAGAAATAAATGTCAATATGTAAAAATAGAAAAAAGCCATCAAAAGATCAGCGAGGAAGCAAAGTAGATGTCCATATACTGGGAAGAGTTTTGGGTAAATTGTAGTACATGAATATAAGGGAATATAATCAGGTAGTACATAGTAGCAAGGAAAGAGAAACATAGGGAAGTATTCCATGCAATAATGCAACAAAGTGAAACAGAAATTGGAGAACAAGGTACATAATGACTACCGCAATGTAAATGGAAAGAATAGAGCAAATCAAAAGGGTATAATTATGGGGTAGCTAGGTGGCGCAGTGGATAGAGCACCAGCCCTGAAGTCAGGAGAACCTGAGTTCAAATCTGGTCTCAGACACTTCCTAGCTGTGTGACCTGGGGCAAGTCACTTAACCCCAATTGCCTTAGCAAAAAGCAAAAAAAAAAAAAAAAAAAAAAAGTGTATAATTATGATGATCAGCTTGGTCTGGAAGAAGAGATGTGAGAGAATTCTCTCCCTTCTTTGCAATACTAGAGTCTATGAGTATGGAGCACCTCATATATTATTGAATTTGGCTGACATGTTAGTTGGTGGAGGAACAGGAGGAAGATAGTTTAGCTCCCCCCTCCCCAACACAATTTCTCCACAATAATCTAGAAAATGCACCAGACTAAATCCTGATAAGGAAATCCAAGGAAAAAATGGTGAGTCATGTTTCTAGCCCAGGTCAGTAGAAGGAGGCTGGTGGCCAGTTGGGCAAAGAGTCTAGTCAGGGTGTGCTGCACAAATATTTTAGCATGTAAGAACTAAAGGGTATGCACCAGAGGAAGAAGAGGTCCCAGATGTATACAGGAGAATTGCAACCTTATTCACGCTACGGGAACTTGTGCCAACTGGTAGCTCTGTCATATACTATCCAATTTTGGAACACATTGAGAGTGGACTGAAAGGAGACCTGTGCCTATCAGTGGGGTTCCAGATTGAAGTTCCACTTTCAGGAACAGTCATTGAATTAGCTAGGAATAGGTTCAGAGGTAAACAGTTTCTATCTAACTCTGACCTCAAGAACAGAACAGGGTTTTTAGTTCCAGCTTCCAGTCCATTCTGAAACCTGTAACAGAATAAACCAGGGCAGGAATTTTAGATCAAAAGGAATGTGGCAATTCTGTCTTTGTAAAGCTGCAAAGCTTTCTAGCTAGCTAATAGTGACTGAGTCTAAAGGAAGTTTATTGGAATTTCCAACCAAGGACAAGCTAATTGAAGGGTTACACAGAGCCAAACTCAGTTCAGGAGCTTGCAGAACTCAGAGGGTGGTGATCAGACCACTCTGGGAACATTGATTTTTAAATCAGTTTGAACTATTTCTAAGATCCTGGAATAACAAAAATTTGCTATGTTCATGGTCTTTCAGAACTTCCTTATTGTTTTCTTTTTTTTTATAAAAAAGGATAAATATTTGGGTGATAATGGGAGATATACACTGGATTATTCAGGTCCCATAAAGACAAAAAAGTATCTACTTTAAAAATATTTCATTCTAGGGGTGCCACCTATATTAAAGGTAGCCTATTTGGACCAATATAGTATTTTAAACCAATATACCTATGATTATAACAAATAATTATTTATAGACAAACACTCAAGGCTAATTTTTCAAAACATGTCATTTGATAGTCAGATCTTAAAGTAGGTAAATCAATTTTCATTGAATTCATTTTCACATTAGATACACATAGGACATGGTTTCATTATTTCCACTAATGATCAATTTTTAGCAACAATTTGGCCATGTATATAAAACATAGAGCCACCAGGAAAAAAAAAAATTTGCTACTTGGATGTCTGGCCCATTGTGTAAATTGACTGAATCTTCCCTTCAAGCTTTAGTAAAAGAGAAATCATTGGAAAATCATGGATTCAGAATATCTGATAAATCATTTGGATTTGTCACGACTTCAAAATAAATTTCTCTTCTGATTTTCTAACCTTTGCACATCAAAGCCAAAATCTCTTCTATAATCAGTAAAAAGGGATTGAAATAGATTTGTAAGGTTCCTTCCAGGAAAAAGTCTGAGTAGGGACTGCTAAAAGAAATAATATCGATGACAGTGCCCCCCACTGTATAACTTGGTAACTGCATATTCTAATCATCTACAAAAGTAGGCAGTGATTAAATGTTTGTGACTTATTAAGTAATATTAAATTTGAAATGGAAAAAAACAAATTAAACTATGGTTGGGATAATTTAAATTGTGCAACACTAGGGGCTTGGCAAAAATGAAGATCTTGCAGAAATGCTGCTAACAATGCAATGGGAAAAGTTCTATATTTGGAATGAGGACACTAGTATAAATCTTAACTTCATGCTTTACTAAGCTTTACCTTGCTTAAGCAACTTGCCCTCTCCAAACTTCCATTTCCTGTTCTATAAAAGAAGGAGGTCAGACTAGCTGATCTCTAAGGTTTCTTCCCACCCTAATATGCCCCTATCCTATGAATTATTTCCAGTTCAAAAATTCTATAACTTGAAGTTCTGTGAACTAAATTGATTATAGATTAGATTTAATATTTCTTTGCACTAAACATGGTGTTAAAATACTTGTCACCCAGCTAGTAAAAGTCAAATGTCTAAGGTTGGATTTGTTGCCCAGCTCAAGAAACATTTATTAAGCCTCTATCATGGGATAGGCACTGTGCTAAACCTAGGGATACAAAATGAAGCCACAGATAATCTCTGTTCTCAAAGAATTTAGAGATAATAGAAATTAGAGGATGAGGACTAGAGAGAAATCAGAGATGAGAGAACAAGATATAGAGACACACAGAGATAAAGAGAAAGACAGAGATCTCTCTGAGAGATAGAAAGTGCATTCCAGCAAAAAGTCTGTCCTCTTAAGGAGTTTTATATTCTTTAATGGAGGTAAAAAGACATATAGAGGGAACCTGGGGATGGGATGAGAATTATGTCTATAAGTTTCTTAAGACATTTATAAGAAGCCCAATTTTTCATAAATATCTATAGAGTAGGTATTTTTTTTAATTCTCCCCATCTGTGAGTAAAAGCTGAATTCATTAAGAACATTGATCATTTAAGTAAAATTGTAGTATGCTATACAAGTAGAGTATTTTTCAAATACTGTAAAAGCAATAATTTCTATTAAAATGGCTACAACATATTCTCTTTGTTAAAGTTGATCCTTGAAGGCAGGGGTTCTGAATCTTTTTTGTGTGTCATGGACCTCCCTGACAGTCATCTAGTTAACCACGTCTATAAATCCCTATTCAGAAAATACTTGAAGGAAATGCTCTATTTCAGTCAGAGGATATGGAAAATAACATGTAGCTTATTTTCCCCATCCAAGTTCCTTCAAAATCTTTTCCCAGACCTCTCTCCATGGATGTCAAATGAAGAACCCTATATCTAGGAGTATCTACTAGGTGACATTGTGCTATACTGCTTCAAGTTTTGGTAAACACTTAAGAGGAATAAAATAGAATTTCTTTGTATAATATCTGAAATTTGAGATCCAGCTCTGCAGCTTGTGTTCTTGGAAAAATTGCTGTTTTCTATCTCAATTTTCTCACCTAAAAAAAATAGGTATTCTGCAATGCTTCAATAGATTTGTGATTTTATCAGTTTGTTATTTCCTCCATTGATGTGTTAATAACAAAGCATCTGACTTCTCAATTATTGCCCATATTCTCCCACAGGTCTCCCAGGAGCTTCTTGGCCTGGTAGAGAACTTGGTTTCTCTTATACTTCGTAATCAGTTCAGCTCTAACTCAAGTTGTTCATCTATAATGCCTTGGTCTTACTATATCATTGACTCACCTTCTTTCCTATTTATTAATTTTCTCCACTTCTTTTGCAAAGGCCAGCTTTGAAAACATTCTGCAACCTACTTAGGCCTACTACTATCCACTAGGTTTACTCACAACTTTGATTCTCTGAAGAATAGAGTGTTCCAAGATACAGAATCATGGCGAGGCTTTTTGGGGGAATGGGGAACACCTTAGGATCATTAAAAGCATTCTATAATTTGCAAAATGCAATTCCTTTAGCAGTGCTCCTCCTATCAAATTGTAGGATCTACTCACTATTCATCTGTGGTACTTGGAAGCAGGCAAATCACCTAAACTCTTTCAGCTTCATTTTCCCACATCTGTATAATGGGATTAGCACCTATCTTGCAGGGTTAAAGGAGCAAAGATTGTATGTATATACACACAAAATAGAGAGAGAAGAGAGAGGAGAGAGAAAAATGATGAATAATAATACAAGTTTATTTTATTGTCTATCAACTTGAAAGTTTAAAAAAATAAAGCAGACAATATTATGGTCCATATTCTCCAATATATTCTCTATAAAGGATCCATCCAACATATGAGAAGCTTTCCTTCAGGACTTTTCAGACTTCATGGGTATGAAGGGAACATTTAGCTGGATTCACTATGGATTAGAGAGAGAGATAAGTAGAAGACAACGAGTAATGGGACAAGTAATGGTACAGTGGATAAAGTGTCAGGCCTAGAATTAGGAAGATTCATCTTCTTGATTTCAAATCTAGCTTCGGATACTTATTTTCTATATGACTCTAAGCAAATCACTTAACCTTCTTTTCCTCAGTTTTCTCATCTATAAAATGAGCTGAAGAAATAAATGACAAACCATTCCAGTATCTTTACTAAGAAAACCCCAAAATGGAATCATGAAGAATAAAATACAACAGAAATAACAGAAAAATTAAAAAATTTTGAATTGGGATTACACAGACACCCTGCAAGGTTTGATAACAAAAGATGTGACCTATGATGATGAATGTTTCTTGTCCAAGAATAACATAAAAACAATGAAAGCCTCAATTAATTCACTCTTCAGTAAGACACTGAGCCATCTTCAACATCAAAAAAGGAAGATCAATTTTGGTTTCACTTTCCAAGGTCATAAATTGATACACTCTGATCATTTAAATATATGATTACAGTAGAAATCTAGGAGTCCCATGAAAGCAGGCACTTTGCAAGATGCAAAGCCCAATGTTTGTCTGATGTGTTCATGACTTCTGTCTCAGGTTGTGACATGATAGGAATCTGCCACGTTGCTTTTCATCTCAACAAAAAAAAGGCTGATCACATACAGTCAAAATCTCATTAGAAAAATTTTTTATTATTTAATAATATCTCCCATTAGTCATACCTAATCAACTTAAAGGGCTCAATAAAAATCATCAAGTAATTTCAGATACATTCTCTAGATAAGAAAGTATATTTCTTTATGGGATGCTAACTTGACTGGATTATTTTACTTGACAGACCTTTTACAATAGAAAAAGCACTGGCTCTGGATTCAAAGAACCTGGGTTCAAATCCTAACTGATACTACCTATGTGACTCTAAGCAAATCATTCAACTTCCCTGGATCTCAGTTCCTTTATCTGTTAAAAGGAAAAAAAAAGGAGTTAGAGTAGATGACCTCAGAGGTCTGCTCTAAATGTACCATTTTATGGCCTAGAACAAAAATAGCACAACAGAAACAGATCAGAAGGTTTCACTTTGAGCTTTCTGATCAGTTCCAAGGAGGGACTCAAGGCAGCATGGTGTAGTGGAAAGAACATTGCATTTAAAGTGAGAACTGGATTTAAATCACAGCCCTTACTACCAGCATAACTATGAACATTACTTTGTTCATATGTAAAGTGAGATCATTGAACTAGATGAATAGTGACTCTAATAGCATCATCCTTCGGAAATTTTGCTATTTCCTCATATATGAAATTCAGAATGATACATGTCCTATCCTCACACAACTTAGTCCAATGAGTATAGGAACTATAACTGGTAAGGCAATTAGCTGGCTTAGATTTTTGCCATTGCATATAAACTGACGAAGTTGCTTGTATTTTTGTCAGTTTGTAGTGAAATCTGCAGTAGTAGATCTGGAACAAAAAAAAAAAGTGATTCAATATAGTTGAGACATTCATAAGACATAGATGATGGTGTCATTCTTTCAAAATGACAAAATAATGACAGAATTATTCAGTGAACATTTTGCAATGTTAAAAAAAAGTCCTCTATTTCAGAAGTTGTTAAAAGCTAATGAAACTAGAAAAGAAAAAAATCCTGTAAAAGGATACAGTTTCTATTGAGGAAACAGATTATATAAAACTTTGTGGGGAAAAACATGATAATGTTTTTTTCAAATTCAATAAAAATTCAAATTATTCAAATAATATCTAATCAAGACAAGGGAGTTCAGAAATGAAAGCCACATATACACAAAACACATCACAACAGGAACGGGCTTTATTTCAACCAGACAAGTCAACACTTCAATTAGTACCCACTTCTTCACAACCTGAGGATATAAAAATTAATGACTGCATTCAAAAGACAAAGGGAGAAGCCAATTAATCTCTTTTGATCCAGCCTATCTTTCCTAATTTCCCTTCTTTAACAACTCAAAGAAAATAGATCAGTTCTTTCTAGTTTTTTTTGTCCAGGGTCATCAAGGCAAAGGCAAAGGCAAAAAGGGAGGTAACAAAACCAAAATCAGTAATCATCAGGACACCTTTTCAAAATAAAAATTATTTTTGATCAAAAAAATTAATAAAATAAAATTTTGTTTTTTAGAAATATCATCTTTCTCAAATATTAAAAGTAAAAACATTTTAAAATTTCTACTCATACGATCTAATTACAACACTCTGGGGCACAAGTACAAAAAAGACAAGCAGTCTGTTGACTGGATCATCACCAGATGATTCTCTTGCCATGATTTTATTTCTTTTTCTGATACTCCAATTTGTATCAGAATTTTAATGATGTTGGAATTCTTTGGAGAACTCCCTTCAAATACCAAACATATAAAGATTTAATATAATTTACTTTGTGGGGGTTAGAAAGTTATCTTCATAAAGGGTTTCAGGTTTCATTTAGTATTGAATTGCTGATATAAAATAAACCAAGAGGCAGCATGACTTAGTGGCTAGAGTGTTGAGCATGGCATCAAAAAGACCTGGGTTCAAATGCTAACTTGGACACTTACCAGCTGTGACTTGTATGTGCCTAAGAAAACTCCCTAGGACTAAATTAAATAAGTTATGGATTGGCTGTCATCTGCACTAGCAGTGAGAATTCCCATATTGGATAGAATCCGAGATCTTTTTTGTATTCCCACTTAATACTACAAATTTAAAAGGGGCAAGGCAAAAATGTTTATCTATTTCTTACTGCCACAGTCTATTAATATAACATAAAAGACAACAAACCTTGGTCTGGGAATGGGATGACTCAGTTGCCCACATTCTAGACCAATCTTATCTTATCTAAAGTTTATCCTTTCTAGAGCCTAGAAAAGTACCCATTTAATGATTGTTTTATATACCACTGTAGTATTTCTATTATATTTCTATCACCAACTAACCAAAATCAGACAATTCACTTTACTCTCTAGGTCTCTGTTTCCTTCCCTGTAAAATAAGGGAGGTTAAATTTAGGTCCCTTCCAGTTCTGACATTCTATGGTCTAAGATTCCTTCTAAGCCTGTGACTCTCAGTGATGTTTGGAATATTTATTGCATGGGCACTTCATAAAGCCTTAGCTCTCACTAAGCCAGTAGTGTGGTCAGCGCCATGGATAATATGAATGTATGTTGACAGAAAACAGTCTCTCATTATGGATGAAGAGGATAGAAATTGAGCTTGGCAGACAGCTCTCCTTCCCTGGGACATTCACTCACGGACAGAAATATGAGACAAAACCCCCCAAAAACAAAAATAACAAACTCAAAAGAGGGAGAAAGCATTCACAGTAAAACATGCTAGCTTTGTAGTTTCATTTGAAACCAACAGCAAATCATGAAACGTCATGAAAAATATAAGTCAAGATAAAAATCTCCTAGAGTAATTACTAAATGAAGTTAAAATTACCACACTGATCAGTAAACCCCAGAAGAAAAACACAACTATTACATTTCAGGTCCTTCTGAAACATTATTCAGCTTTTTAAAACGAATACATAAAACTGGGACATTTGGCCACGTTGCACATTTTGTCCTTTTTAAAAAATAATAATAATAATACAGTATACAGGAAGAAAAAAAAACCTCTTGTATTCCCATGTGAATTTTGAATTCTATGCTCAAAACCCCAAGGTAAAAGATCAGCTAGAAGGATTTCAAATTATTTACAAATTCAGCAGGTACGACTGCCAAAATGGCTTCGTTCCCATCCTGATGGTGGTTTTCACTTTTCCCCAGCAGCAACCTCAACAGGGGCATCTTTCCTTTCTTTTGTACAGGAGACATCTTTACTGATCATCACTCATCTTGAACAATTCCAGTAGGGCACCAACAGCGCCAAAGTAGCCCTTCAAAACAAAAGGAAAGCATGGGATAAGAAGCTATTTAGAAAAATGTCAAAATAGCCAAAAACCCAGAAAATTCTTGGAATATTAAATCCCTAAAGCTTGGAGTGCTAATAGTTAAATTCTAAAACATTAATTTCATCAAACATCCATCTAACTCCAATCAAAATTAAGTGCTCACTACATGCAATTATTAATCAATCAAGCACTTATTAAGCATCTAATATGTTCTGGGAACTGAGCTAGCTCCTGGGGAGACAGCGACAAAAATGATGATGCCTGCCTTTGGTGAAAGTTGAGACAGCACATATATAAGACAGCACATGTATAAAACATAAATGTGTATAAGCACATAACAGACAGGCATCGAAAATAGATATGATAGGCACAAAAAAACAGAACAGTCACTGCCCAATTTTTGCCTTGTATACAAGGCAATTTAAGGAGTCAACTGAGGGAAATCCAGCAAGGTTTCAAGGAGATGATGCTTAGTTGAATCTAGAAAGAAGCTAAGAGTTAGAAGGGAATGAATTCCAAGTTATTAAGGCTGTAAAAGCAGAATATATCAGGGGAAAAGGGAAGAACTGGGAATACAGAAATGTCCTATTTGGTTAAAAGGTAGTATGTATGATGAAGAGTCATAGGAATAAATCTGAGCAAGTCTGAAGGAACCAGATTATGAGGGGCTTTAAAAGCCAAGTTGACAAATTTGAATTTCACCCTGAAGGCAAGAGGAAGCTACTGAGGGTTTTTGAGTAAGAGACTCTTCAGAGGGTATGGCCTTCTCCTTTTCAATGAGAGTCTCTAGTTATTCACCTTCTAATCTCAAGAAAACCAGGATTTCCCTATGCTTTTTTTCAATTATTGTTTTTAAAGGCATACTACCCTCTCTGGGATAACCTCTCCATCCCTTCCTATGGCCCCTTCTCTTCTGTTCTTTGTATTAGGGCAATTAGTCTCTTCCCTCCTCTCCTTCAGCTCTGAAGCAGTGATCAAGGAGATAGCCAGCATGGCTTGGTTCAGGCATAATGAAATCAGAAAGACCTGAGTTCAAATACAGCCTCAAAAACTTACTAGTTATGTGACCCTAGACAAATCAGTTAACTTCTGTTTGCCTCAGTTTCCTCAATTGTAAAACTGGGATATTAATAGCACCACCTCCCAGGGGTGTAGTGAGGATCAAATGAGATAATATTTGTAAAACACTTAGCACAGTGCTTGACACAGAATAAGTGTTTAACAAATGCTTGTTTCCTTTCTCTTTTCAATGATAAAGATAAAGACATAAATGGTATATTTATCAAATTTGCAGATTACACAAAGTTGCTAGGGATGACTAACATATTAGATGACAAAACCAGGATTCCTAAAGATCTTAACAGGCTAGGATACTAAGCTGAATTTATAACAATGAAATTTAAATTTTAAAATGTAAAAGCTTTACATGTGAA